>CM067372.1:14390851-14437440 GCA_034401795.1 Chaetoderma sp. LZ-2023a
CACGACACGACGATGTTAATTTGCAGGATATATTCTGCAAGTAATAGTGTGTGATGCGCCTCGCCCTATTTGGATTACATATATTCGTCGCCATATTTGGATTACATATGTTCGTCGCCATATTTGGATTGCTTATGTTCATCGCCAGTTGTTAAGAGTCGCCGTTATCGTATGTATCCAGGACATTTAACAATACTTAACATTTTTCATAATATTACACAACCTCTATCATATACATTCATTTACAACTAATGTAAGACCGTTCAATCTCATATTATCTTAAAATAAATAATATTATCATTGACTTAGGCATTGTTGTGTGGTTATTAGCCATTTTAGCAGACACAATCTAATGATATCCAATTTCCAGTAAACGTTAACAACTTTCAGGATTCACCCCTAGACACCAGCCATTGTTTTTTTAATGTTGTATCTCTGCTTTATGGAGATGGGGGCTCACGGGCTAATTCAAGGTTAAAGGTTAACGGTCAAAGTTTGAAGGTTAGGAGAGCGAATTCTGTTGACTGGTGGGCTCGGGGTTACACATGGATTGGCACTTCCGATCCATGACTGCGCAGGAAACTAGACATCCGCTGCCATGCAATATAGGTATAAAAAGGGGCCACGTGTCATCGGCAGGGCACACTAATTTATGTTACAGTGTTGATCCAACACGTATATACTCGTTGCCCGATGTGCCACATACTTTACAGAGGACCCACTTATATATAAGCGGAGAATAATTGTCGAAATGCTTGTCAGGAACTGGTTTGCCTCAATGATTTACACCTGACAGGTGCACGTCAAACATCACTGACCTAAGCAAGCTTGTGTGCACTATTGTTGCATGGAAATGGTGATTTAACTCATCCCGCGTTCTGGGAATCAGCATTGCTGGAATCCGTGATCATTATCACCCAGTTCATTGTCTTCACAGTTGTTCGGGCCTGTATTAGACATTGTCTGGTAATATTGCCTGATATTATCATTCTAGCTGGACACTGGCCAACATAATGGGCAGCTATATAGCATTAAATAC
Source organism: Chaetoderma sp. LZ-2023a (assembly GCA_034401795.1). Classification (NCBI taxonomy): domain Eukaryota; kingdom Metazoa; phylum Mollusca; class Caudofoveata; order Chaetodermatida; family Chaetodermatidae; genus Chaetoderma; species Chaetoderma sp. LZ-2023a. The sequence goes on from CM067372.1 coordinate 14,391,891, forward strand.
CAGCATTTAACACGTTGGTAGTTAATATTGGTCAAGAAATCAAAATTGTGCTAGGTGACAGCCGCTTTGCACACCAGGAAAAGGTCATTTGTTAATTTATCACCAAAATCGCTGGCTTTGTTAACGAATAACTCATTCTAGTAGTTAATAAAAATTTCTTCGCCTTCTCTTGGTTTTCCAAATGGACATTTCCCAACGCAACTGCAGAGGCCGCGTTTGCTTGGCTTGACCACTAAAGAGTTAATATATCTGTGAATTACTTTCACAATCTGTCAAAAACAGATTTCAATGTTACGAAATAATATCAATGGCGTGTGGTCAGCTTGACAATGTTAGCATATACACTTTGTTTCCAACTGATGTGAATAAACGACAGTGCAGCTGAAAAACTTAGACCATAAGAGGTCCTTCTGCTGGGGAATAATGACGTCGGCACGTCACAATGAAAGCCAGCACGCGATCAAGCTAATGTAATCACTGTATAATTGCGAGTGTGTCAGTTATGATTTAGCCTAACTGATGAATCTGACAGGTGCGTAATTATATGTGTGTGGTTGACGACTGGAGGATACCAGCGCGCTATGACAGCACAACCACGTCATCTTCACGTCAATAATTATATTGATAGCGATGGAAATGATATTGAGTAACGGAAAACGATATTGAGTGGTACAGAATTGGTGCGGTATGCTGAAACTCACACAGCGTAAATCAAAAGTTTATAGATCTTGAACAGCGTTGCCATCACTGCAGTTGCTGTAGATACTGACTATTGATGGACACCTATCACTGTGCTTAGGTAACAGATCCTAAGCTTTAAAAATTATATGCCCGTTTTTAAGAATAATCATTTCGGATTATGATCAAAACGTAATTATTTGAATCTGAAAGCTAGTTTGAAGGGATGGCTTGTGTTATTTTTTATGGAGATAGATAATCTGCAGCCCAATATCGAATGATCATTGTCATCTTGGCATCGAACTAATATTGGCAGAATCAATATTGTCATCTCAGCGGGATCGGTATCCATTAGTTCCCTTCCGGACAGGTTCAGCGAGTCGCTGTCATAAGATGCTCAACATCCGGGTGTGTTTATGAGGGTCTGTGAAACCTCCGGAATGTAATGATAGGGGTGGGACTGGTGGTGAGCATTGTGTTTCCTATGGTAAGTGTTTCTTGTGACACTTTCGCAATAGATTGTGATTTGAATGACATCAATATTGATGGCGCCCATTATGACTGAGCATCCACTGAACAATCCAGTGACATACATTTTGGTATATATGATAAGCAAATCTGACTCGTCACGAAACCTTGCAGTCATCATCCAGCTACACCTGTACATATATATATATATATATATATATATATATATATATATATATATATATATATATATATATATATATATATATATATATATATATATTTTTTTTTTTTAAATTTATTTATTGACGCACTGGCAACGTGCGGCTTCAATTTCCATGTGCTAACTTAGCCGACAGCCATGCACCCATTAGTTTAATTTGTTGACCACCATCTCCGGGTCGGGGGATCGAACCGCCATTCTGCAACTCCGCATAGCATCAGCAACCAGGCATCTTTCCACTGGACCACCGCACCAAGACTAAAAGTCAAGGATTGGCCGACCAGTTTTCACATGTCTGATATACTGACACACTGACGATTCATATGGGACTATCTGCGGATGCATCTGCCACAATTCAATCCTAGGCTTTTACGCCTATTGTACTCTGACTCCAGCACGGCTCTGGCAGTATATGTATCTTTTTATTTTTTATTGACGCACTGGCAACGTGCGGCTTCAATTTCCATGTGATAAGTTAGCCGACAGTCATGCACCCATTAGTTTAATTTGTTGATCACCATCTCCCGGTCGGGGGATCGAAGCGCCATTCTGCAACTCCGCATAGCATCAGCAACCAGGCATCTTTCCACTGGACCACCGCACCAAGACTAAAAGCCAAGGATTGGCCGACCAGCTTTCACATGTCTGATATACTGACACACTGACGATTCATATGGGACTATCTGTGGATGCACCTGCCACAATTCAATCCTAGGCTTTTACGCCTATTGTACTCTGACTCCAGCACGGCTCTGGCAGTATATGTATTTTTTTATTTTTTTTATTGACGCACTGGCAACGTGCGGCTTCAATTTCCATGTGCTAACTTAGCCGACAGTCATGCACCCATTAGTTTAATTTGTTGATCACCATCTCCCGGTCGGGGGATCGAACCGCCATTCTGCAACTCCGCATAGCGTGCGTGCGTGTGTGCGTGCGTGCGTGCCTGCGTGCGTGCGTGCGTGCGTGCGTGCGTGCGTGCGTGCGTGTTCTCTTCTCCAGAACACTGACCCAATGTGATCCCACATGCTATAACACATTTCCTGCTGAATTATGAACTCTTGTATTGGTACAACAACTGCCATTGCGACCATGGTGCTGTTGAAGTGGTCGTTGTCTAATAGTCCAGGAGCTAAAGCTAGGTCAGAATCGTGACGTAGCACACCCAGTATTCGGAAGGTCAGACACTTGCTGTGGCTTGGGGGACATGTCCCACACATTTTAAGCCCTGTTGTACAAACAAATTGTGGTAGCACTAATTAGTTATCCTGATTTCTTTGCATAGGGGGTCTAGGCTTTGGCTGTATCCACAGTGCACAACGATATAAGCATGATCGTGTCATAACTCAAAGTAATATCGTATTAGATTCACCATATATGATATTTAGACGGATATCGACCTAACATATATCCAACATACATTTTGCATGCATATACCAAAGGCGAGGGTGAAATGTGAAGGTTATATTTTATGTATGTGTACTAACTCCATCATAGAATCCGTATATCCAGCTGTACCACTGTTGACAAAGCACCCAGGTAATGGTGGTTGGAATGAGACAGATGGATGTGGTGGTAATCGGTGCGGAAAAACAAATTAAAATGAACTTAGACGCACTGCAAGAAAATTTCAAAGAGGTGTGTATGTACGTGAATAAATTGCAACAGCTGTTCAAATCCTTTAAAGTTGAGTCAAGCTCGAAATCACACCTGTTCGCATTTTGGAACTCATATATTCATATGGTAGAGCTGCTGCTTGGATTCATAAGAGCTGAGAGAACTGGAGATTGGCAGGCACACCTATCTGCTACTGCTGCTATGGCGCCAAATTTCTACAGCATGGACAGAACCAATTATGCAAGATGGCTGCCAATATATCTTGCGGACATGAAGATGCTTCCAAGTACACATCCCCATGTACATGAACAATTCTTGAATGGAAATCATTCCGTAAGTCGCTCAGACCATCCATTCAATCAAGTGTGGACAGATATGGCCTTAGAGCAATCGATTAATTTGGATTCCAAAAAGCGAGGTGGTATTATTGGAATAACACAAAAGCCAGGAGCTCTGGAGAGGTTGTTTTTAACTAGCCACGAGAGGGCAGCCATAACAACGGTCACAAAGCAAATGTGTGGGTTACAAGATAGTCACATGTTTGGAGTACATAAGGAAACGGGGACTAATCGAATGAACAGGGATGAAACCGATGTGCAGAAGATACTTTCGATGTTCTCATCAGATATAATGACCAATCCCTTTAATATTGCAGAAAACGACGACAGCGAGTGTCTTCCGCTTGTAAACATTGCAACTGGCGTGGTATTTCCTAGTGAAATCGCCAAGAGACTTGTTTCCGCCTGTGACATTGGTAAGGAGATTATGGAAAATTTTGTTCAGGAGCGGCTGGACACTAACACGAGAAGCTTTTGGGACACGTTGCTGCCACACTTAACACTTAAAACATTTGCCAGCCTAGCACAGAAGAAAAAACTCAAAACAAATGATGAAAAAATTCACAATGTGAGATCTGACCGCGAACTATTTGGTCGATTAATTATTGCCGCAAGGTCCAGAGATGTTGATTTAAAACTAGTGATAATGTATGAACTGTCTGCTGTTCCACTATCATTGTCACATACGGATGGGACTCTAAGAAAGAATGTGAAAAGTGTTTTGTTAAGTGAACTAGAAAAGGAAGTAAATGTTGATGGACGGCTTCCACCTGTTGACAAGACAGGCGCAGCAACAGCTTATGTAGTAGATGGCATGGCAATTGTGCAAATGGTTAAAACTGGAGGTACGTCTACATTTGGAGAATTGGCTGATAAATACTGGCACATCTTTACAGTTCCACTGAATCAAGAAGACTGCAACAGAGTAGATATAGTTTTTGACAGATATGATAGACTGGAATCTCTCAAAGCGGAAGAGCGGCTAAAACGTGTGTCATCAACAGCATTGGAAGTAAAGATTGCTGGAGAAAATACTCCCGTTCCAAAGCAATGGGCCAAGTACATCAGCAATCCAAGCAACAAAAGTAACCTGGTTGCATTTCTCAGCAAGCGGTGGCGTGATACTGGTCCAAATATGCTATCTGCCGACAATTGCGTCATTCTTGCTGGTGGCTTTAATGATGGAATGGATGTTGTTGTCATTTCAGCGAACAATTTGTCGTATTTGGAAGAACTTCGATCAGATCACGAGGAAGCAGATACGCGTATGATGTTGCACGCGCTACACGCTTCAAACGACCACATGCGTGTTGTTATACAGTCTCCTGATACAGACGTGGCAGTACTTACTATATATATGTATCGTTCGCTTCACTGTTCTGAACTATGGTTCCGTACGGGCACAAAGGACAAATTGCGATACATACCAATACATACAGTTGCTCAATTACTGGGCCCAGCTATCTGTCTGTCTTTTCCTGGGTTTCATTCTCTTACAGGTTGTGATAGCACTAGTGCATTATTTGGAGTCGCTAAGGGAAAAACATTCAATCTCTTAAAGTCATCTGAATGTCATCAGCTTAGCTTAGCCCAACTCGGCGAACATGTTGACTTATCACCGAATACTGCAATTCTATGTGAGAAATTTGTCTGTGAGTTGTATACCACCAGGGATGTGGGAAAGACAGCTGATGAAACCCGTTATTGGCTCTTGTCAAAAGAGACAAAGAAATGAAAATCTTCCACCTACATCGAATAGTCTAAAGCATCACACCGAAAGGGCCAATTTTCAAGCTCTTGTTTGGAGACGTTCATTGCAAGCTGTTCAGAATCTTCCATCTCCAAATGGACATGGCTGGAGTATAGTGGATGGTCTACTCAAGCCTGTTCTAATATCAAAGGATCCTGCTCCATTTGGATTAATTGAACTCACATCATGTAGATGTCAAAAGTCTGCCTGCAAAAGAACAGATCTCTGTCAATGCAAGGCTAACAATCTACTCTGCACTGAAGCATGCCTTTGTATGGGAGGTGAAATGTGTGACAATGTTCAGCATACAATTGTCGAAGATGACTCTGACACGGATGAGTAACATTCTCTCATTTGCTCACGTGATAAATATGTCCTGCCAGCTTGTGTAGACATGCACTGCATGTCAGTTAAAAGTTTAATTATGAAAAATGTAGAAAACATGGGCATTATTGTAGCTAAGGTATTGCTAGTCACAAGAAGACCTAAGTGCCCCAATATGTACAAAGCAACATACGGGTGTCCTAAACGAGGTTGATTATGTATAAATCTGCGATATACGATCACTCCTTTCCATTTTGGTTAAGATTGTATTGATATAACATGCGCTTAAGTTTGTGAAAAATTTACCATTGTGAAAATTGTTTGAGAGCTACATTCAACACCTATTGTAAATGGGCTTCTCACGGATTAGTGATACCACAATTTTCTTGTACAACACAGCTCAGAATATACCCAAGACATCGGTCTAGCATAATATAGAGACAAACCTTCTGAATACTGGGTGTGCTACGAAACCATTCTTCTAGACCCCTTTTGAAAATTGGCTCCCGGACTATAAGGCAACATCACCCTTCAATAGTATCACTTCTTAACCTGTCTTCTCCCCGTCTACATAATTATGTATGTTGACTATCAAATAAAAATGCAACAATTTCTGACTGATGGCAAAAAAACTTCAGAAAAACCTGTTGTCTTGTACCGTTATATAATAAAATTCTACTATCAGTATAAACGCGAAATGAATCAGAATAATTTTTAAAAACTCATTTAAACAGTTTTAGGTGACTCTATTGGTGGTGGCGGATTTGCTTAACTTGGAACCACTTAGTGCGCTGCTGATCTTTACGCCCCGTCAAGTGTGTGTGTGTGTGTGTGTGTGTGTGTGTGTGTGTGTGTGTGTGTGTGTGTGTGTGTGTGTGTGTGTGTGTGTGTGTGGGTGGGTGGGTGGGTGGGTGGGTGGGTGTGTGTGTGTGTGTGTGCAGGGGTACTGTAGACCTGTCCTATAGTTCCGTGAGCGTGATCGGTACAAACAATATTCTCTCAATGATGTGCTGAGTTTCAGTTGAAATGTTTTCAAAATATACTGGTTGTTTGCACGAGCGTTACAAGATTTTCTGAATATTTTGAAATCAGTATGACCAAAGGTTGTTCATGCCACTGAACACAACGGCTTTCAGTCAAAATTGTTTTACAAGTAACCGATATTTTACCTTAGCAAGTATAACTGTGATTGCATACTACTCAACAATGCTTAAGATATTCTAATTAAATATACATAACTAAATACCAGAAACGCAAGATTTTCCTATCTCCACACGCCAATGAATCTTAACCTAATGTTAGAATATGATTAAAGAAACTGATTTGAAATGGACATTGCACAGGTGAAATGGACATTGCGCAGGTGAAATGGACATCGTACGGATGAAATGGACAATGTACAGATGAACTTTACATTGTACAGATGAAATGGACATTGTACAGATGAAATGTATATTGTACGGATGAAATGTAGATTGTACAGATGAAATGGACATTGTACAGGTGAAATGCACGTTGTACAGATGAAATGGACATTGTACATATGAAATGGACATTGTACAGAAGAAATGGACAATGTACAGATGAACTTGACATTGTACAGATGAAATGGACATTGTACAGATGAAATGTATATTGTACGGATGAAATGTATATTGTACAGATGAAATGGACATTGTATAGGTGAAATGCGCGTTGTACAGATGAAATGGACATTGTACATATGAAATGGACATTGTACAGAAGAAATGGACATTGCGTAGTCACCTGATTCTGGTCATCTCGTGCTTGCCAGGATTGTGCCTGAAACGTGCTGTCTTCTGACATCCAATGAAGCACGTGATTTCTCACAGAAGAGAATATAATCCTATTCTCAATGCATTAAAAGGAATTTCCTGCTTCCTTTTGTGCGATAATGCCTCGCAGGTGTCATCTGAGTGGTAGGTGTCATCTGAGTGGTAGGTGTCATCTGAGTGGTAGGTGTCATCAGAGTGGTAGGTGTCATCTGAGTGGTAGGTGTCATCTGAGTGGTAGGTGTCATCTGAGTGGTAGGTGTCATCTGAGTGGTAGGTGTCGTCTGAGCGGTAGGGACTTTCTCGTGGCATTGGTCTGTTGCAAGCCGGCAGGACGCAGGAAAAAGTAGCCGTTGCCATTGGAGTCTGTCAGAGTCTCATCTCAATGACATGGAACCCGCATCACGAGACCGAACACGTGAACAGACAGTTAAAGGAGGTGCGAGGGGCGAAGTTCTTTATCCATTTCTCTAACCCTATGATTGTGCCCTAGGGAAAGAGTTCATTCTGATGGATTGGAATGTGCAACCACACAGAGCCAGCGTTCTTAACCTCTACGAGGAAATCGAATATATCGAGTGAATCGAGTGACCAGTTCTGTCTCCAGACATGAATCCCATCGAGCATTCTTGGAATCTTCTGCAAACTTTTATATCGGCTCAGCGTGTCCAACCCACCAGGCTCTAGGAGCTTGGGCAATCTTTGAGAGAGGAGTGGGGCGAGCTATCCGCAAGTTCGGTTCTTATCTCTGATTGACAGCACGCTAAAAAGGTTTGCACAATGCCTAACATTGCTTTTCTCTGTCGCAGAATAAATGTGGTTAAATCCATATGGATTCTGATTATTATCCTTATGTTCAATATTTTCTGATACAGCACGTTATCCTTTACAGAGCAATGTTAGTAGTATATGATCAGCTGTAGAGCATATCGCGCTTTCATCTGTATGCAGCAGAGCGCAAAAGCCGAAAGGGGTCACTAATTGGTTCCTGCTTTGGGCAAATGGTCTACGCCCACTAGAGTAACAGAAATGGTATTAGCTGCTTTATAGTCTATTCCAAGTTATTTCTGTTTTTATTGGTAGTTATAGTTTTATTACAATATGAAGTTGATAACATTTGATAGTCTTGTGATATTTTCCTTTTCAAGTTTCAGAGGTAATTCTGACAGCGTCAGCGTCCGGTAAGATTAGTTTCAAAACGGCCATGCTGTTCCATCATGCATAGTTGTCTTTATATTGAGACATCCTTATTGTTATTGACAGGGAATTGAACCCACAACCGTCGAAAGTGCCAAGCATCATAGCCCACAAATGCTTCCACCACACCAACGCCGCTAGATAACGTCTTACTTTGCCGGTGAGGCGTTCACTATTTGGGTTTCTGATACACCATGTAATTCTGTGGTAGCGGATTTTGACCGTAGTTACTGTAACTGGTTAGCCAGTTAGTGATTTATGTGCATTTATAACTATCACCAGCAAAGTAAGGCTTCGTCTTGCAGCGTTTCTGTAGTGGAAGAGTTTGTGGGCTATGATGCTTGACGCTTTCATCAGTTGTGGGTTCGATTCCATGTCAATGCCAAAATACCGTAATGCCACAACTACTTGTATAACAATGATTATTGATTAGGGCTTAAGATTTCTCCTACTCCGCTTTCATTTAAATCTGGTCTAAACATTGATACAATTCTATTTCTCAAACTAATATTACTAGAGTTAGGATTTCAGGATACTATTACATGGATCTTGGTAATGTATTAGCCATTAGTATCCAGTACTCTATGATCTGAAATCAACAGGGTGGCTTTCAAAATACTTCTTTCCGCTAAACTTTAAGAAATACCACGCAAACACCCCCCAACCCCCCCCCCCCCTCTTTAGCTAATCGTTGTTATGGTTACATGATCAAAGTGATAATGTTACGTTTCAACAATCCTTTACGAAATCAATCTTTGCTTGTGTAATCGTCATCTGATTATGATAGTCATCGCGCTCAGCATCATGCTCTTATACTGCTTCGCAAAATTATCGAAAAGACGATATAATATCGAAAACCACGGATTAACTAACATGAATATGATTATTTTCTGAAATTAAAGCGAAATGTCACATCTCCCACTGCATTGGAACCGAATGAGGATTTAGGGACAAGTGCTGCGTGTAAATGTCGGTTCAATTTGATAAAATGTCGACTTGTTTGGCAAAGGTTAAGGAAATGATGTGTGAAGACGGTTATCGATGGATCCGTTGTTGATAGGCACGGAACTATGATGCAATAACCCACTGATATCGTAATAATTACCCATCTGAAGGCATATTCACAATGTGGCACAGATGTCAGCAATAACGTTATCCGTGCTCAATAATTAGACTGAATCAATTGCAAGCTTGTGCAGACAGATGGCAGCTAACGGATCGCAGTGACATTGTACAGTGTACGGTATTGACATATTGGGCATGCTTTGAGAGAGGAGTGGGGCGAACTAACCGCAAGTTCGGTTCTTATTTCAAATTACATATTGCTACCATTACGTTCACGTCTACATCCATGTCAACTACCACTGCCACCGCCACCGCCATCATCATCATCATCATCATCATCATCATCATCAAGACAGTCCACCTGGAGTTGCTTGAATGCTTTTCACACTGTTATTGGTAGCCGGCTCTACACGCAAGTGTTGACTTGAAGAACCAGACATAATTCAAGCACTTGGTAAGTTGGTATCCATGCCAATCTTTATTATTCATCAGTAAATTACTTTCAGAAATCTAATTTTAGCAGTTTGTAAACAAGCAGTTAGCTAATGGAGAACACAAAAACCTGTTATGCTACAAATTAGCATTTAGTTTGGTATGGCGCACACCGAGTTGAGTTCTGTCATGAAGAAAGAAAACTAGAAAATATTTGTTCTTTGGCCTAGTTTCAATCGGCCTACGCCAAGCTTGATATCATCAACACTGCGGACTATTGTAATTTCTCTACAGACACCTTTTATGAATATGCTCCATTCCATCCATTGTAACCCAATACGTCAAAGCGCCCGCCATTCATCCCATGAATGTTTACCCGGTACTTCAAAGTGCCCTCCATTCATCCCATGCATGTTTACCCGGTACTTCAAAGTGCCCTCCATTCATCCCATGCATGTTTACCCGGTAGTTAAAAGTGCCCTACATTCATCCCATGCATGTTTACCCGGTACTTCAAAGTTCCCTCCATTCATCCCATGCATGTTAACCCAATACTTCAAAGTACCCTCAATTCATCCCATGCATGTTTACCCGGTACTTCAAAGTGCCATCCATTCATCCCATGCATGTTTACCTGGTACTTCAAGGTACCCTCCATTTATCCCATGCATGTTAACCCAATACTTCAAAGTTCCCTCTATTCACCCCATGCATGTTTACCCGGTAGTTCAAAGTGGCCTCCATTCATCCCATGCATGTTAACGGTAGTAAAAAGTGCCCTCCATTAATCCCATGCATGTTTACCTGGTACTTCAAAGTGCCCGCCATTAACCCATGCATGTTTACCTGGTACTTCAAAGTGCCCGCCATTAACCCATGCATGTTTACCCGGTACTTCAAGGTACCCTCCATTTATCCCATGCATGTTAACCCAATACTTCAAAGTTCCCTCCATTCATCCCATGCATGCTAACCCAATACTTCAAAGTTCCCTCTATTCATCCCATGCATGTTTACCCGGTAGTTCAACGTAGTCTCCATTCATCCCATGCATGTTAACGGTAGTTAAAAGTGCCCTCCATTCATCCCATGCATATTTACCCGGTAGTTCAAAGTGGCCTCCATTCATCCCATGCATTTTAACGGTAGTTAAAAGTGCCCTCCATTCATCCCATGCATGTTTACCCGGTAGTGCAAAGTGCCCTCCATTCATCCCATGCATGTTAACCCGGTGGTTAAAAGTGCGCTCCATTCATCCCATGCATGTTTACCTGGTACTTCAAAGTGCCCTCCATTCATCCCATGCATGTTTACCCGGTAGTTCAAAGTGCCCTCCATTCATCCCATGCATGTTTACCCGGTAGTTCAAAGTGCCCTCCATTCATCCCATGCATGTTAACCCGGTAGTTAAAAGTGCCCTCCATTCATCCCATGCATGTTCACCTGGTACTTCAAAGTGCCATACATTCATCCCATGCATGTTTACCCGGTAGTTCAAAGTGCCCTCCATTCATCCCATGCATGTTTACCCGGTAGTTCAAAGTGAAAGTTCCCTCCATTCATCCCATGCGTGTTAGCCCTATAGTTCAAAGTTCCCTCCATTCATTCCCAGCGTGTCATCCCGATAGTTCAAGGTTCCCTCCATTCATTCCACGGATGTTAGCCCGATGGTTCAAAGTTCCCGCCATTCATTCCATGCGTGTTAGCCCTATAGTCCAAAGTTCCCTCCATTCATTCCACGTGTGTTAGCCCTGTAGTTCAAAGTTCCCTCCATTCATTCCATGCGTGTTAGCCCTATAGTTCAAAGTTCCCTCCATTCATTCCATGCGTGTTAGCCCTATAGTTCAAAGTTCCCTCCATTCATTCCATGCGTGTTAGCCCTATAGTCCAAAGTTCCCTCCATTCATTCCATGCGTGTTAGCCCTATAGTTCAAAGTTCCCTCCATTCATTCCTTGCGTGTTAGCCCTATAGTTCAAAGTTCTCTCCATTCATTCCACGCATGTTAGCCCGATAGGTCAAGGTTCCCTCCATTCATTCCATGCGTGTTAGCCCTATAGTTCAAAGTTCCCTCCATTCATTCCACGGATGTTAGCCCGATAGTTCAAAGTTCCTTCCATTCATTCCACGTGTGTTATCCCTGTAGTTCAAAGTTCCCTCCATTCATTCCACCCGTGTTAGCCCTATAGTTCAAAGTTCCCGCCATTCATTCCATGCGTGTTAGCCCTATGGTCCAAAGTTCCTCCATTCATTCCATGCGTGTTAGCCCTATAGGCCAAAGTTCCCTCCATTCATCCCATGCGTGTTAGCCTTATAGTTCAAAGTTCCCTCCATTCATTCCACGCATGTTAGCCCGATAGTTCAAGGTTCCCTCCATTCATTCCACGGATGTTAGCCCGATAGTTCAAAGTTCCCGCCATTCATTCCATGCGTGTTAGCCCTATAGTCCAAAGTTCATCCATTCATTCCACGCGTGTTAGCCCTATAGTTCAAAGTTCCACCCATTCATTCCGTGCGTGTTAGTTAGCCCGACAGTTCAAAGTTCCCCCCATTCATTCCATGGATGTTAGCCCGATAGTTCAAAGTTCCCTCCATTCATTCCACGCATGTTATCCCTGTAGTTCATCAAAGTTCCTTCCATTCATTCCACGTGTGTTAGCCCTGTAGTTCAAAGTTCCCTCCATTCATTCCATGGGTGTTAGCCCTATAGTTCAAAGTTCCCTCCATTCATTCCATGCGTGTTAGCCCTATAGTTCAAAGTTCCCTCCATTCATTCCATGCGTGTTAGCCCTATAGTTCAAAGTTCCCTCCATTCATTCCATGCGTGTTAGCCCTATAGTCCAAAGTTCCCTCCATTCATTCCATGCGTGTTAGCCCTATAGTTCAAAGTTCCCTCCATTCATTCCATGCGTGTTGGCCCTATAGTTCAAAGTTCTCTCCATTCATTCCACGCGTGTTAGCCCGATAGGTCAAGGTTCCCTCCATTCATTCCACGCGTGTTATCCCTGTAGTTCAAAGTTCCTTCCATCCATTCCACCCGTGTTAGCCCTGTAGCTCAAAGTTCCCTCCATTCATTCCATGCGTGTTAGCCCTATAGTTCAAAGTTCCATCCATTCATTCCATGCATGTTAGCCCTATAGTTCAAAGTTCCCTCCATTCATTCCACGGATGTTAGCCCGATAGTTCAAAGTTCCTTCCATTCATTCCACGTGTGTTATCCCGTAGTTCAAAGTTCCCTCCATTCATTCCACCCGTGTTAGCCCTATAGTTCAAAGTTCCCGCCATTCATTCCATGCGTGTTAGCCCTATGGTCCAAAGTTCCTCCATTCATTCCATGCGTGTTAGCCCTATAGGCCAAAGTTCCCTCCATTCATCCCATGCGTGTTAGCCCTATAGTTCAAAGTTCCCTCCATTCATTCCACGCGTGTTAGCCCGATAGTTCAAGGTTCCCTCCATTCATTCCACGGATGTTAGCCCGATAGTTCAAAGTTCCCGCCATTCATTCCATGCGTGTTAGCCCTATAGTCCAAAGTTCATCCATTCATTCCACGCGTGTTAGCCCTATAGTTCAAAGTTCCATCCATTCATTCCGTGCGTGTTAGCCCGACAGTTCAAAGTTCCCTCCATTCATTCCATGGATGTTAGCCCGATAGTTCAAAGTTCCCTCCATTCATTCCACGCGTGTTATCCCTGTAGTTCATCAAAGTTCCTTCCATTCATTCCACGTGTGTTAGCCCTGTAGTTCAAAGTTCCCTCCATTCATTCCATGGGTGTTAGCCCTATAGTTCAAAGTTCCCTCCATTCATTCCATGCGTGTTAGCCCTATAGTTCAAAGTTCCCTCCATTCATTCCATGCGTGTTAGCCCTATAGTCCAAAGTTCCCTCCATTCATTCCATGCGTGTTAGCCCTATAGTTCAAAGTTCCCTCCATTCATTCCATGGGTGTTAGCCCTATAGTTCAAAGTTCCCTCCATTCATTCCATGCGTGTTAGCCCTATAGTTCAAGGTTCCTTCCATTCATTCCACCCGTGTTAGCCCTGTAGCTCAAAGTTCCCTCCATTCATTCCATGCGTGTTAGCCCTATAGTTCAAAGTTCCATCCATTCATTCCATGCATGTTAGCCCAATAGTTCAAGGTTCCCTCCATTCATTCCACGGATGTTAGCCCGATAGTTCAAAGTTCCTTCCATTCATTCCACGCGTGTTATCCCTGTAGTTCAAAGTTCCTTCCATTCATTCCACGCGTGTTATCCCTGTAGTTCAAAGTTCCCTCCATTCATTCCATGCATGTTAGCCCTATAGTTCAAAGTTCCCTCCATTCATTCCACGGATGTTAGCCCGATAGTTCAAAGTTCCTCCATTCATTCCATGCGTGTTAGCCCTATAGGCCAAAGTTCCCTCCATTCATTCCATGCGTGTTAGCCCTATAGTTCAGAGTTCCCGCCATTCATTCCATGCGTGTTAGCCCTATAGTCCAAAGTTCCTCCATTCATTCCATGCGTGTTAGCCCTATAGTTCAAAGTTCCATCCATTCATTCCATGCGTGTTAGCCCTGTAGTTCAAAGTTTCCGCCATTCATTCCATGCGTGTTAGCCCTATAGTTCAAAGTTCCCGCCATTCATTCCATGCGTGTTAGCCCTATAGTCCAAAGTTCCTCCATTCATTCCATGCGTGTTAGCCCTATGGTTCAAAGTTCCTTCCATTCATTCCACGCATTTTATCCCTGTAGTTCAAAGTTCCCTCCATTCATTCCATGCATGTTAGCCCTATAGTTCAAAGTTCCCTCCATTCATTCCACGGATGTTAGCCCGATAGTTCAAAGTTCCTCCATTCATTCCATGCGTGTTAGCCCTATAGGCCACAGTTCCCTCCATTCATTCCATGCGTGTTAGCCCTATAGTTCAAAGTTCCCGCCATTCATTCCATGCGTGTTAGCCCTATAGTCCAAAGTTCCTCCATTCATTCCATGCGTGTTAGCCCTATAGTTCAAAGTTCCATCCATTCATTCCATGCGTGTTAGCCCTGTAGTTCAAAGTTTCCGCCATTCATTCCATGCGTGTTAGCCCTATAGTTCAAAGTTCCCGCCATTCATTCCATGCGTGTTAGCCCTATAGTCCAAAGTTCCTCCATTAATTCCATGTGTGTTAGCCCTGTAGTTCAAAGTTGCCGCCATTCATTCCATGCGTGTTAGCCCTATAGTTCAAAGTTCCCTCCATTCATTCCATGCGTGTTAGCCCTATAGTTCAAAGTTCCCGCCATTCATCCCATGCGTGTTAGCCCTATAGTCCAAAGTTCCTCCATTCATTCCATGCATGTTAGCCCTATAGTTCAAAGTTCCATCCATTCATTCCATGCGTGTTAGCCCTGTAGTTCAAAGTTGCCGCCATTCATTCCATGCGTGTTAGCCCTATAGTTCAAAGTTCCCTCCATTCATTCCATGCGTGTTAGCCCTATAGTTCAAAGTTCCCGCCATTCATCCCATGCGTGTTAGCCCTATAGTCCAAAGTTCCTCCATTCATTCCATGCATGTTAGCCCTATAGTTCAAAGTTCCATCCATTCATTCCATGCGTGTTAGCCCTGTAGTTCAAAGTTGCCGCCATTCATTCCATGCGTGTTAGCCCTATAGTTCAAAGTTCCCGCCATTCATTCCATGCGTGTTAGCCCTGTAGTCCAAAGTTCCTCCAATCATTCCATGCGTGTTAGCCCTATAGTCCAAAGTTCCTACATTCATTCCATGCATGTTAGCCCTATAGTTCAAAGTTCCCTCCATTCATTCCATGCGTGTTAGCCCTATAGTTCAAAGTTCCCGCCATTCATTCCATGCGTGTTAGCCCTATGGTCCAAAGTTCCTCCATTCATTCCATGCGTGTTAGCCCTATCGTTCAAAGTTCCATCCATTCATTCCATGCGTGTTAGCCCTGTAGTTCAAAGTACTCCCTTTCACCATTACAGACCCATTTACACCACAGTTATTCAGAGTAAAATGACTAAAACTGTATACTTTTCTAGGCTTAAATTATCTACGCCGATGTAATAGAAAGAAATAAACCGTAGTACATAATTGATGATTTCATTCCGTATAAATTATTATAAATCTTTCTGCCGTGAAATTGAACTAGGGACAGGTAGGCCCCTATCCCTAATTCCACATCACAATTATGGACGTATACTAATCTATATGGAATGAAATCATCATAGCGTAAGTTTTATTTCGTGTTATATGAGGCACGTAATTTAAGCCTCTAAAAGAAAAGTAATTTAAGCAATTTTACTTTCAAGCTTTTTGCTATGAACGCGGGTTTTTAACGGCGGTAAGAGTACATTGTGTTGGAGATTTCGAAACTAATTTTAGCGCTACGTGTTTAACATTTGCTACGTGTTTAACCTCTGCTACGTGTTTAACCTCTGCTACGTGTTTAACCTCTGCTACGTGGTTAACATTTGCTACGTGTTTAACCTCTGCTACGTGTTTAACATTTGCTACGTGTTTAACCTTTGCTACGTGTTTAACCTTTGCTACGTGTTTAACCTCTGCTACGTGTTTAACATTTGTTACGTGTTTAACCTTTGCTACGTGTTTAACCTTTGCTACGTGTTTAACATTTGATAAAATAAGCTTCGCAATTTTCAATATCTTAAGTCTATTTGTACACATGCTGTGATTCCCCCCCCCCCCCCCCCCCCCCTTACCACACATACGAGCTAGCATGTGTTACTTCAAAGCCTGTCTCTAAGTATGTGTACTGTACTAGAGAATAAGAAAGGAATTGACATAGATGGGAGATAACTCCATCTGCTATATTTTACATTTGCCTTCATAGTCATAAGCGATAATCTGCTCTTTAACCCCATTTTTTCGTAATCCAGAAAGTCGGTGACGATGCTGTTTGCTCTACGAACATTTGAATGTTCGACAATGGTGACACTGGATACTCTGGGAACATAAATTTGAACATTTGAATACTGACCATACTAATACTGGCGTCCTACGGACATTTAAATGTTGACCACAATTCTTGGTGATTTAATACCGTACAATTTTAGCCCTGAGATTTTACCTTGAATATAAATCCCGTCAATACATCAATAATTCTTTCCCGGAGAAGTTTGAAAACCAGATGCTCTTTGATGGGTCTCTCCTATATATCCCGGCGGTAAATAAGTATCGCCAATTGGCAAGTACAATATTATTTTTACATTTTCCATTCATTTTTGTTTATTTTATTTGTTGCGATAATATTTGACCCGTTAGTACCCGTCCCCCGCACCTCCCACATCCCATTCCAACCATCCTTAACCCAGCCCTATCACAGCATACGGGCGGAGCAACGAGCTTTCAGTAGTGAAAATATTTGATGGCCAATGCAGTATCCGCTATAAACAGGTTTGACTTAGTCTAGTAGGTTAAGTCTAAAACGTTCAAAATGGGAAACAAGCATGGAAATTGGCTTACTTATAGATTTTTGTATGCTCTATCCAATAAGAGCAGCACATATTTTAGCCGCCATATTGAATTTCATCATGTCTGCTTTCGAAACTTATTTATATAATACCCTACCTTCTAGGACACATATATAGATGAATAAGGTGACTTTTAATACGTTTTACTATCCAAAGAAGCTGATGTGATTATTTACGAATACATAGCTTATTTCCTTATATCAGTATTCTATATGGCACAAGCAAAAAGCAGGATTTACAACGAAATTGTTATATTTTGAATTTCATTAGCGGGATCACATATTTCAGTTGATCTGTGCACTCTTTGTGTATTAACACCATTCTATCTATAGCATGATCCACCACAAGTGCAAAGTTCAGTGCATGAAAGGGAAGAATTACAAGGGGGCTTACACGCTTTTTTGCAGCCACATTTGATTAATTCTTTGCAAGACTTTTCAGCCTCAGGAAGGTATCCAGTATTCATTTGCATTCTTTGTCCATCTCCAATCACATGGGTTTGGTAACTGCTGGTGAGCCTTGAGTGCCTGCCCCCCAACAGTGTCCTCCTTGGTATGCCGATCTTCTGATGTGCTCAGTAAGCGCAGCCTTAGTTGGGGATATGTGATCTAGCTGCCTTCCCTTTGCAAATAGAAGTTTTCTTGCCTGGTTTACCTGGTTGCACTCACTAGTTCTGTCATAGAGTACAATGACAAAACGTTGAAGCTTGTCAATTATGTCATTAGAGATTATAACGGGTGAGGCTGACAGGTTGACCAATGCTTCCGTGATTTCATGAAATGATGTCCACGTGTCCCAAGTCGTTTTCTTCCCAATGCTGCTGAAGGAGGATGAGGTATCACAGCCACTGAAGGCATGGAAGAATGGCAATGCCCTAGCCTTCTGCTCCCCAAGTGTGGTTGCAATGGTATGAGTTGGTTCTAAAAATAGAGGCATACGTGCAATTTGTGAGACACAGGTAATGTTATCTGGCTACCTCTTAGCATGGTATGCTGCCCATGCCACAAGGTCTCCAGGGTTTAATGTCTCCTTTTTAATTAAGTTTTTAGCCATGAAATCCAACCAGCCATATTCCTCTTCTTTAGATGTGGCTAATACAGTAGTCTGTGCTGTAATGTGCCCCTCTGCTGCCAGTGCAATAAGATCTTTTGTTGATAGTTCCACAGGAATCACTTCTGAATATTCAGCGGTTAGTGGAGATAATGTTTTCTGGTGGCTAACATTTAAATCTATCATTATTCGGTCTTGTTCAGTTCCAGGTTTTTCCTGACATTGGAACTGAATCAGGGATATAGCAGTTCCATGAAATGAGTCTATAGCATTCCTTGCAGATGCATTATGGTCGATATTATCGACTGCTCCAACAGTGAAGACATCCTTTTTCAGAGTAGAGGGACAAACACAACCATCTCTTTCAAACTGTGCACAGACATTATTTGAAAGGTTGTAGAAATTCCTTTTGTTCTATCACATGATATACATACGCCATGGTTTGACAGCTGATCAATTAGCTCTCTTTGTCTTGTATTGGCATGAATAACCAGTCCAGTGAATATAGCAAGGGGTGTCTCGCGTGACTTAGCAAGACGTATATGAGTTCTATATTGTTCGCCGGGAGTTTACTTGGTATTAAACACTAACAACTGTGCGCGTGCTAATGCTGCCTTTGTTACAGCATCGGGTGACTCCTTTTGCTCTTGAATACTTGTGCCTCGCAAAATCATTCTCACAAGAACACTTTCTAGGCCAGCTTCAACCTCACATCCCTTTTTCGAAATTACCATTAAAGGAATAGTCATGTTGTAGGATTTCTTGCCTCAATATTTGCGCAGTGCGTACCAAGTGAATTGCGGCATCATCACAATTATATGAACACGCGATTTTGATGGCTTCATCAATGTCTACATCAAACATCATAATGATATTTCGCCCTTGAGGTTGAGCTCTCAAATCTGGTATTAGACATAACAATCTTTCTTTCAGTCTAGTATTGTTCACTTTCCCTCAAAAACAAGGATCTGTTTCACTTAGTCGTGTCTCATATAGTTTTACTAAATCACAGAGTTTAAGAATTGTAAGTGTTTTGCTCTGCCGGAATTCTTCTATGTATGAAACTAATTCTGCCAATACCAGACTATCAGTCTTCATATTTAGGTCAGTATTGGTGCTTTCAGTCTGGTGCTGTCTAACACGATTGTGCAGAGCAGTCAGGCAACTGAGATGGTATCTTGCATTTAAAGCAGGTATATCCCCTTCTGAAAGCTTGCCTAGAAGTTTTCTGTCCTGTAATATGAAGGCATAGTCTCGAACACGGTGATCAACTGCTAATGTCAATGCACTGCGAAGGTGTTCATTAGTGCCATCTACATCACAGAACAAACAATTTTCTGTCCTTTTCATTGAGCTTGCTACAGAAGTATGTCTGGTTTTAACTGGACTTTGTTCGGGTTCGTCATCTTCTTTGGCTTTTCTTATCTGAGCACGCAGAAGCTTTTGCTTATCAGTTATCGTGCTTTGTTTGTCCGAAGAGTTGTCTCAATACCTTCACCAGTATCCATTCTGGAAATATCTATTTTCATGGGTAAGCAATTGAGATTGTGGAACTGATACAGGTGTTCAGCAATGCATTTATAGCCACAGTCCTTATCACCCCCCTTATATATACATAGTCCAGAATCAACTAATCTCTCATCTTTTTCTGTCTGGCAGAGAACACAAATCTGCCAGTATGTTACATTTGATGAGTCCAGACTTTCTAAAGACTGAGAGGTACTTGCACTTGGATCTACAATCTTACACGTTTTAGACATTGTGTATGCCGACAAAGACTCACAAACTATCATGCACTACAAAGCATAAGACTGTTAACTATGGCTAGGGCAGGTGCTGACGATGTGCAGTGCAAGGGGTGAATTATTTGAAAATGGCAATGAGTTGATTGTCTTTTAAAGTAAAATTAGTAGTTGTTGCGCTAAATCTGCAATATATCTTACAGGTACATATTTATTTAGACGTATGAAGACTTTTGAATCAATTATCTGTGTATAATTGAACCCGAGCAACTTTCGTTTCCAATTTTCAAATTCAAATTTACTTTAAATGAGATTTTATAATATTAAACCGGGCACTTTATTACAAGATTTCAAGATGACGGCCCCGGATGTGTCCAATCGCGCGTGTCCTGTTTTTTGTATGAAAGAGTATACCTAAAACAGCTTACATGCCAAATTTGGTAATTGTTTCACGATTTGAACGATTTTTACTTAATCTACTAGACTAACAATAGTTTTGTCGTTTAGGTCAGTTATACGGCGTGTGTTTGTTATCAATCTTACACGTGTATTGTGTAGCTTATGATTGACTCCCTACACTCCGTCCGTTAGTAGTGGATATCGTGTGGCCTATGAATGACGCCCTACCTGCCACCCGTTATTAGTGCTACACGCCGCCCGTTAATAGTGTGTATTGTGTGGCCTATGAATGACACCCTACACGCAACCCGTCAATAGTGGGTATTCTGTGGCCTATGAATGACGCTCTACACACCATCCGCTAATATTGTGTATTGTGTGGCCTATGAATGACGCCCTACACGGCACCCGTTAATAGTGTGTATTGTGAGGCCTATGAATGACGCCCTACACGCCACCCGTTATTTGTAGGTATTGTGTGGCCTATGAATGACGCCCTACACGCCACCCGTTATTTGTGGGTATTGTGTGGCCTATGAATGACGCCCTACACGCCACCCGTTATTTGTGGGTATTGTGTGGCCTATGAATGACGCCCTACACGCCACCCGTTATTTGTGGGTATTGTGTGGCCTATGAATGACGCCCTACACCACACCCGTTAAAAGTGGGTGTTCTGTGGCCTATGAATGACGCCATACACGCCATCCGTTAATAGTGTGTATTGTGTGGCCTATGAATGACGCCCTACGCACCGCCCGTTAAAAGTGGGTATTATGTGGCCTATGAATGACGCTCTATACGCCCCCGTTATTAGTGGGTATTGTGTGGCCTATGGGTGACGCTCTACACGCCACACGTTGATAGTGGGGATTGAGTGGCCTATGAATGACGCCCTACCCGCCATCCGTTAATAGTGTGTATTGTGTGGCATATGAATGACACCCTACACCACACCCGTTAAAAGTGGGTGTTCTGTGGCCTATGAATGACGACCTACACGCCACCCGTTAATAGTGGGTATTGTGTGGCCTATGAGTGACTCCCTACACGCCATCCGTTATTAGTGGATATTGTGTGGCCTATGAATGACGCCCTACACGCCACCCGTTATTAGTGTGTATTGTGTGGCATATGAATGACGCCCTACACCGCACCCGTTAAAAGTGGGTGTTCTGTGGCCTATGAATGACGCCCTACACGCCACCCGTTAATAGTGGGTATTGTGTGGCCTATGAGTGACTCCCTACACGCTATCCGTTATTAGTGGATATTGCGTGGCCTATGAATGACACCCTACACGCCACCCGTCATTAGTGTGTATTGTTTGGCATATGAATGACGCCCTACACCCCACCCGTTAAAAGTGGGTATTCTGTGGCCTATGAATGACGCCCTACACGCCACCCGTTAATAGTGGGTATTGTGTGGCATATGAATGACGCCCTACACGCCACGCGTTAATAGTGGGTATTGTGTGGCCTATGAGTGACTCCCTACACGCCATCCGTTATTAGTGGATATTGCGTGGCCTATGAATGACGCCCTACACGCCACCCGTTAATAGTGGGTATTGTGTGGCCTATGAGTGACGCCCTACACGCCACTCGTTATTAGCCCGTTAATAGTCGTTATATAAATAACAAAGCAATCAGAGATTGGCGACCCTCGCGCTCCAATTTTGGTCACATTTCAAGAATTTGTTCGATTTTCCGGATAGTTAGATTTTCCGGATTTGTTGTTGAGACTCGTAACTAGTAAAAGTCCGTCCATCCTCCCACCGTCCACTCGAGCGTCTGCCCGAGCACCCGCCCGAGCGCCTGCGAACGTACCAGCCCACCAGCCTGCCCGCGCCCACCTTCCCGCTTGAACAACCCCCACCCCACCCGCTGCCAGCCCGCCCGACCGCCCACGCTCCCTCTCACCCATTCATTCCGTCCGCCCATCCGTCTATCTGTCCATCAGTTTTTGCGGCTTTCATGTGTTATCATTTGAGTGAAATCAGGCCAGCAGTTTATGCGATATACATAGGTACAGAATATGATTCGATCCGGATCCTGTGTTTTATCAGGATCACGGCGAAATTCAGAATATCCTTATGTGGTTTATGTTTAGCGCCAAAATGAAGGTGGAGAACTCTTAGTGTCCATTCAGTAACATTTTTATCTCCCTTATACACTTGAGTGAACCTGCACTACGGAGATTGAGTATTTAATAACTTATCCAAGATTGATCAAGAATTGCACCATCCCGGCCCCCCGCCCCCCCCCCCCCCTATCTCTCTCTCTCTCTCTCTCTCTCTCTCTCTCTCTCTCTTTCATTTAATAACTTATCCAAGATTGATCAAGAATTGCCCCCCCCCCTCTCTCTCTCTCTCTCTCTCTCTCTCTCTCTCTCTCTCTCTCTCTCTCTCGATGCCTGTATCAGTTGTTCAGGCGCAAGTGAGATATCGTTTTTTGTTATAAAGCCATCAATTACAATTCTCGTTACCAAATCCTTTCTAATATAAGGCATTGGTCTACATGAATTATTTGAAGGATAATCCACGGAGAGTAGGCAAAGAGCGATTTTCATTAAGATATTGAAATTGCTCCCCCACAGAAGATAGATATTTAAATGGAGAAAACTGATAATTTTCTGCGCGTCCGCGTTTATCCGTGTTCAGTTGTTAAGTTATATATTGTAAGGTATTGGTCCTATTGGAAGCGATGTATGCACTCCACGCAGTGCAATCAGGCGAGTGGAAATCAATGCTGACCTTAGAGACTAGCTTCATAAATCTCTCACAAGCGGCTTGTTTTGTAATAATTCTTACAAATGTGCCAATTAGTACCCTAGTGCGAAGATTGTTCTTGCGTAAATTGTCCGAATATAAAGCTATTCTGGCAAGCAGGGGCACTGATTTAGACATTTCTATTCCCTCCCCGTCGATCATACATCACATGTGCCTAATAGTACAGACCAGAAATAACTTAGAATATTTTCAAAACAAAATAAAACGTAGCCCTCGTACTGTTGAATATTTTGAACATAATTGGCTTGAAAAACATTGCTGGCTAAATCAGCAACATCCTCAATACAATTATGTTTAACCCGTTAACCCTAATATAAGCCAAAACAGCTTCTGGAGTAGTCTTACGAAATGTCCATTTGCAGACCAAGAGAAAACTATTTTTGAAAATTTACCACTGAAATGACTGGCTCGATAACCGAGCCAGTCATTCCAGTGGTAAATTCTCAAAACAGTCCTCTATTGGTCTGCAAATGGGCATTTTCTATGAGAAAATTTAAATTTTCTTTAAAAGATTCGAGGGTTAAAGGGTTAGACTATATTCAACGTAACATTTCTTACTAACATATTTCTGCTTTTATTTTGTAAATATGTTAACTTATCTCTGAGCTGTACTGTATTAGTCCCGCACATAAAGGCCAGTTCTATCAGTATTTGAGTAGATAGGTATACATCATGTCTCTAATGGTCAGGTTGTTGCTGACCAGATCGCTCAAACATCAAGGCGTACTTATGTCAGCTATTCTGGCACACAGACAGACAGAGAAACCAATCCGACGTGGATGCACAATGTTGTCACGTAATGCCACGTCACAGGCTAGAGCTACATTCTGATATGATTGAGATGGGTTTCCAGTAATAATTCTCTCTTTGGACTACTTTGCGACTACTTTGCGACACACAGAGACACGTGGTATCTAGACACGTGATTATTGTCATAGAAAATATATTCGCGGTTTGACATCGGAGTTCTTTACCCACGTCTATCTGGGCTCCGATAACACCGACGTTAGAAGATCAGGTGATGGTATTCTTAGAGAATACATGTTATCTGATTATCTGATTATATTTGAATGGATGATTTGACTTGCTTGTTAGCTATCTATCTAATCAAGCAATCTGAATTTCTCGCTTCTTCTCATTAACAAATGATTGGCGGCTTTATCCTGGTCATGACGATCTGTACAATAACAGTTTGCTCGAACACGCGTTCACGTCACTCAGGCATTACAGGCCAACATACAGCATCAGCAGGAACAACAGTTATCATCACCATGAAATGTGTACAAGAGAGAGCAAGAAGGCGGTGTCGTAGCTGCTGGGGGTGGGTGGCTTGGGTGGGGGCAAACTGCCACGCCTGAAAAGATTTTGGGGAAATATTTTGGGGAAATACACATTTCCCCAAATTATTTATCCCAAATTCTTTCATTGTGAGTGCAAGAAATCGCCTTTCAGGACATCAGAATTGTCAAATAAATTCTCTAAAGAAAGTCATTTCCCTAAAATTTTACCAGCATAGGCATACATTTACTTAATTTGCGGGAAATTTTCTACGATTTGTCCATACTGAAAAAAATCATAGAATCACCACTGCAAGAAGGTTGCGAGTCAGCTAAATAGAGGAATCCATTTCTAGCTAAGACCCGGCCATGTCTAGCTAAGCCACGCCCATGTCTAGCTAAGCCCCGCCCATGTCTAGCTAAGCCCCACCCATGTCTAGCTAAGTCCCGGCCATTTTTAGCCAATCTCCGCACATTCTTTGCGCGTATTGGGATCTCTTTATAACTGTGTACCCTGAAGTTACAGAATCCCTATTTCAAAGTGGTGTTCTAAGACAGGTGGTGTTCTAAGACAGGTGGTGTTCTAAGACAGATGATCTTCCGACATAAAGTGACAGTCACAGACAAAGCATGTTGTCGCAATGTACAGCTTTTAGTCTAAGATCTTTGCGGGCTCTTTGACATGATCCCACTAATATTAGAAGATATCAATATGTTTCTGACAGAATATTGGCAGGTAACGTTTTGAATTCGTTTTATTTACAGCCATAATCATTGCATACTTTTGTCGCTGCGACCCTAGGCTGACGTCTGGATGAGGTGTATTATACACTATGGTCAATCTCGCGCTTGAGAATGGAACGCTTGTCTTGACAGATGACCATCCCACCTCTCTCAGCTTCCGGGCTAAGCTTCCTGTCTCAGCTTCAGACTGGTCGAAATCTAAGATAGATTTCTGTATATAATAAATACATAGGATTATTTGCTGGTGTTTTGATCGCAGTTCTAGACATATAGACAAATGTTATTTGGTGCTGTTCGGATTATAACCAGGAGTACTAACAGATTAATTATCAATGATTCAATCCAGTTGGACAAAAATGGGAAATAACAAATATAAGACCCGGCGAGATCGAGATAGGCGCGGACCCCAGCGGAAGCATTGGATTTGAGTGGTGCTGAATGGCTAGGCGAGGGTTAACTCTGGGTGATATGTGTCCCCACAAAGAGTTTCAGATTTCCTTACAATCGTGTTCACGATACTGGTAGGGATTCTGCAACCAGTAGCGGTGAGTATCGCCCAGTATTGTCTGGACGGCGATACTAGTCGACTAGTGTCAGGGATTTAAACATAGATACCCTCAACGACACTAGTCTCTAGTATTGTTAGACTAGTATCGTTGACTAAAAAAAGTCCTACAACGATACTAGTGTCTAGTATTGTTAAATGGGTAGCGTTAGGAAAATAATAATTTCAGGAGAGTTACGGATACTAGTAATTAATATTACCTACCTTGGGTGTAGGGTCGTGAAGCGTCTAACGTGTTACCCTTCGTTTCTTCTTACACTGCTTACATCTTCGTTTCATCTTACGTATTGCTGAAGTTACAAGCAGTATCTGCGCGGATACTCCTACTAGTATCATTGACACAAGTGCACAGAAGATCCAGAGTTTCCAAGAGACATGGATGCGCCGTCACCGTGACGACCGCCGTTTATTCAAAATCATCAACAATTATGACGTGAAGAGATAGACAGCAGCGGTAGGATTTCCATAACCATTTTACGGAAGAAGACATTTGCATAATAATTATAATGGCATCACCTGCTAAAGAAACGTCTCTGCAAGGCAACGTCAGCTTTATAGATTGTCATGTTAAGTGACAATTCCATAGTTGTAGAAATCATGTACGTTCTCTGACCACTTAAAACAGACATCCCACGAACGTGTTGCTTTCGACAGAAAACTGGCTTTTTGAGTGAGGCGTCTAGAGGAGTTAACGGATTTGTGGTCAGCGCATTGACGTTTTAACCAGTGATCTTGGTTCGTGTCTCTATCTCGCTCTCGATGCAAACATTGGTAATCTCGTTCACTCTCGATCATGGTCTCACTTCACACAGGAGCATAAATGGGTGCTGGTGTAAATACTAGCGAAATTAGCATAAATAACGTAATAGACTGAAAACAAAATCAGCCTCGATATATCTATGCCAATCAACTCAATTAACGAGTGTGGCATTCTCAATTAATGGAGGAATCATTATCAACTATGTCACATGTAGCTGACGTCATAATCAATTACGTCAGGAATGACGTGAGTATGCCCGTCATAAACGCTTAGTAATCCGTCAAGTTGTACGAATTGTATGTTTTTACTATTTAATAAACATGCTGTCAATATGCTGTTGAATATTTTGAAACTAATTTGACTGTGAAACTAGTTTCAAAATATTCAATAGCATACTTATATAGTTTTCTGGAACGTGAGAGTGCATCGATCGATCCAAACACGGGCAAAGGGTGTGTGGAGCATAGCTAGAGATGTGTGGGGAATAGCTAAAACTGGATTCCTTCATTGCCCCTCAAGTCATGCCAGTTGGTGGTTCATTTCCCTGAACGTGGCTCTGATAGCATACACAATATGTCTGAAGCAGTCACTTAGTGAACAATATCAGCAGCTCGTTTGACAGTATGTCGGAAAGGCACATTCACGTTTCATTAACATCTATTAATATTTCTGCTAAAAAACTAAGGGGGGAAAACTGTATAGTATTCTGTCATTCAAATTAGTCACATGCAGGTAATGGCGTATGGCTATGGATAAGAAAACATGACTAGAAACAAAGGTTTGTCCCAAACACATACATCCACAGATAAGATGAGGCTGGTGAAGCATAACTCAAAATGGGTATGCGTATTCATCACTACGAGGAACGTCATCCATCTATGCGGTCATTAGACGCCCGATTCTTGCTCCATGTCTGTGTTCATCATCCGACCGAGGCACGACTCTCGCTCCATGTCTCTGTTTCTATCCGACTGAGGCATGACTCTCAATCCATGCCGCTGTTTCTATCCGACTGAGGCAGGACTCTCGCTCAATGTCCCTGTTGACCATTCAACTGAGGCACAACTCTCGCTCCATGACTCTGTTTGCCATCCGACGGAGGCATGACTCTCGATCCACGTCTCTGTTCACCATCCGACTGAGGCACAACTCTCGCTCCATGTCTCTGTTTCTATCCGACTGAGGCGGGACTCTCACTCCATGTCTGTGTTCACCATCTGACTGAGGCAGGACTCTCGCTCCATGTCTCTGTTTCCATCCGACTGAGGCAGGACTCTTGCTCCATGTCTCTGTTCACCATCCAACTGGGGCACGACTCTTGCTCCATGTCTCTGTCCACCATCCGACTGAGACACGACTCTCAATCCATGTCTCTGGTTCACAATCCGACCGGGACACGACTCTCAATCCATGTCAGCGTCCACCATCCGACTGAGGCACGACTCTCAATCTATGTCTCTGTTCACCATCCGACTGAGGCACGACTCTCAATCCATGTCAGTGTCCACCATCCGACTGAGACACGACTCTCAATCCATGTCAGTGTCCACCATCCGACTGAAGCACGACTCTAAATCTATGTCTCTGTTCACCATCCGACTGAGGCACGACTCTCAATCCATGGCAGTGTCCACCATCCGACTGAGGCACGACTCTCAATCCATGTCAGTGTCCACCATCCGACTGAGGCACGACTCTCAATCCATGTCAGTGTCCACCATCCGACTGAGGCACGACTCTCAATCTATGTCTCTGTTCACCATCCGACTGAGATACGACTCTCAATCCATGTCTCTGTTCACCATCTGACTGAGGCACGACTCTTGCGCCATGTCTCTGTTCACCATCCAACTGAGGCACGACTCTTGCTCCATGTCTCTGTCCACCATCTGCCTGAGGCATGACTCTCAATCTATGTCTCTGTTCACCATCCGACTGAGACACGACTCTCAATCCACGTCAGTGTCCACCATCCGACTGAGGCACGACTCTCAATCCATGTCCCTGTTCACCATCCGACTGAGGCACGACTCTCAATCTATGTCTCTGTTCACCATCCGACTGAGGCAGGACTCTCGCTCCATCTCTCTGTTCACCATCTGACTGAGGCACGACTCTCGCTCCATGTCTCTGTTAACCATCTGACTGAGGCACGACTCTCAATCCATGTCAGTGTCCACCATCCGACTGAGGCACGTCTCTCAATCTATGTCTCTGTTCACCATCCGACTGAGGCAGGACTCTCGCTCCATCTCTCTGTTCACCATCTGACTGAGGCAGGACTCTCGCTCCATGTCTCTGTTCACCATCCGACTGAGGCACAACTCTCGCTCCATGTCTCTGTTTCTATCCAACTGAGGCAGGACTCTTGCTCCATGTCTCTGTTCACCATCCGACTGAGACACGACTCTCAATCCAGGTCCGGGTCCACCATCCGATTGAGGCATGACTCTTCTCTCTATGTCCCTGTTCACCATCCGACTGAGGCAGGACTCTCACTCCATGTCTCTGTTCACCATCTGACTGAGGCACGACTCTCGCTCCATGTCTCTGTTCACCATCTGACTGAGGCAGGACTCTCAATCCATGTCTATGTTCACCATCCGACTGAGGCAGGACTCTCAATCCATGTCTCTGTTCACCATCTGACTGAGGCAGGACTCTTGCTCCATGTCTCTGATCACCATCTGACTGAGGCATGACTCTCAATCCATGTTTCTGTTCACCATCCAGTTGAGGCAGGATTCTCGATCCACGTCTCTGTTTACCATCCGACTGAGGCACGACTCTCAATCCATGTCAGTGTCCACCATCCGACTGAGGCACGACTCTCAATCCATGTCAGTGTCCACCATCCGACTGAGCCACGACTCTCAATTCATGTCTCTGTTCACCATCCGACTGAGACACGACTCTCAATCCATGTCTCTGTTCACCATCTGACTGAGGCAGGACTCTCGCTCCATGTCTCTGTTCACCATCTGACTGAGGCACGACTCTTGCTCCATGTCTCTGTCCACCATCCGACTGAGGCATGACTCAATCTATGTCTCTGTTCAGCATCCGACTGAGACACAACTCTCAATCCATGTCTCTGTTCACCATCCGACTGAGGCACGACTCTCAATCCATGTCTCTGTTCAACATCTGACTGAGGCACGACTCTCGCTCCATGTCTCTGTTCACCATCCGACTGAGGCAGGACTCTCGATCCACGTCTCTGTTCACCATCCGACTGAGACACGACTCCCAATCCATGTCTATGTTCACCATCCGACTGAGGCAGGACTCTCAATCCATGTCTCTGTTCACCATCTGACTGAGGCAGGACTCTCGATCCACGTCTCTGTTCACCATCCGACTGAGACACGACTCTCGCTCCATGTTTCTGATCACCATCCGACTGAGGCAGGACTCTCAATCCATGTCTATGTTCACCATCCGACTGAGGCAGGACTCTCAATCCATGTCTCTGTTCAACATCTGACTGAGGCAGGACTCTTGCTCCATGTCTCTGATCACCATCTGACTGAGGCATGACTCTCAATCCATGTTTCTGTTCACCATCCAGTTGAGGCAGGATTCTCGATCCATGTCTCTGTTTACCATCCGACTGAGGCAGGACTCTCAATCCATGTCTGTGTTAGTCATCATCATCATCACCATCATCGGCACCATCACCATCCGGATATATGGTCAATGGACACATGACTGTGAAAATTAGTAGAATTGAACTTTAATAACCATTGCCTCGTATAAAACTTAGTGGGGTTCTGTTGGTTAGTGAGTCAATCAGTCACAAATGCTTATTCCGTGCTGTATCTAAAAACTACTTATCCGATTTGGCTCAAATTTTAGCACCGCAAAGAAACTCGCTGTGCTAGAGGATTTCCAGACGTTGGCCATCATCTGCATAAAAGAACACGGATGTGTGGATATCTCAGAAACTACTAATCCTATTTGGCTCAATTTTAAGAAAGGAAAGTGTGTAACCATACACTGGGATTCCCCGACGTCGGGTGTGATATGACAACAATCCAGAAAATCGAGGAAAAATCTCTAGAACCCGCAGCTACTGTGATTTTATCAACGTTCTAATGAAATAATATATGTCCCCGGGTAATTTGATAAAATCGTACTTAAAGTAAATTGAAATCTACATTTCATGCCAAACATAGGCGAAGAAGGCGCTTTTATAGATTTTGGACACAAAGATCTTTCACGAATATGATAATATCTCAATAACAAGTGGGTCGATCTGAACTGGTGAGTGGGTAGTTCTATGGGTGCGTGGGTGGATGAGAGGGTAGGTGCGTGGGTAGAGAAGATGAAGAGAAGGTCGATGGGATGGACGGAGGAATGACTGAGCGAGCGAGTAAAGGAATGAGGGGGGTGGGGGGATGGAGCGAGCAAAGGAGCAAGCAAGCGAGAGAGTGAGCGAGTGAGAACACATTGGCGATATGGCCTCTGCTGGTTCTGTCATCAAATGTCCAATAATCCCATTCAAGATGTTTGCATTTCTTATAAAGAATGGAAGCCGTTGTGCGCTGACGGCGGAGAAAGAATGTAATGGTCTATCGTGAGTATTGATTAGAAATAACGGGATGCACGCTTATTCCAGTATCTTCAGTTAATCTTAGGGAATGTCATTAGAATGCTTTGATCGGCAGTACGGCACACGCACGTGAGAGACAAAAAGGACGTTCTTCTGACTTCTTCACTGATGCAATGTTTCTAGTGGTGTCAGTACGCTGCAACCACACCCGCGGCATGGTTAACGTAAACAGGTATGCTGGCATTTTTCATTAAATCTCGCTTCTTATCCGAGGTTGTAGATTGTCAATCAGCAGAGGTATTAATGGGTGTGGGTGCGTTGGGTCTGGGAACTATCAGCAGATCAAATCGATATCCGGTAT
Source organism: Chaetoderma sp. LZ-2023a (assembly GCA_034401795.1). Lineage (NCBI taxonomy): Eukaryota > Metazoa > Mollusca > Caudofoveata > Chaetodermatida > Chaetodermatidae > Chaetoderma > Chaetoderma sp. LZ-2023a. The sequence continues at coordinate 14,423,482 of CM067372.1, forward strand.
TTACACGCAGTCCCCTTTACTGCGGAATATTGGTTGTGGCTTTGTTTGTATCAAATGAGTCTGTAATCGGAGCGGGGAGCACACGAGATTGTGCCTACAGTTAGGAGGAAATAGGCCCATACTTACTAAGCAACCATATGTCCTTTGGGTGCAGTTAGCTAACTAGGTTGGTTAGCCTTTTCCGGCCACGCATGGGTACACGTGCTATCGTTCCCAGGTTCACCCTGCTGGAATAGTACAACCTATTAGTGTGACTATATGAGTGACGGTTCGGCTGCCTATTTGATGACGCAAAGCCATGGCTGTCTCTGCTGGCATAATGGAGAACCCATGCATATTATATTAACATTAGGTAGCATTCAGTGAGGCCATATCAATTTCACATTTGAGAAAACTCAAGCAGAGCTAGTTTGAGGGGGTTGGGGTGGTGGTGGTGAAATTAATGTGCCCCGGTGAGAAGCTAAGTAATCGGAAAGGGAACACTAATAAACATACACTGTGAATAAGCTTCGAGCGAAACGGAAATAGTCTGGGCGACGATGAACACCAACAAAGAAATAGCCTGTATCAGAACGTTTAGAACTGAATGGAAGACTGATTATGTCCCATTCCAAGATATAGTAGGTCCGGACAACTCATGATTAGGGACACAGTATGCTATGTAGTAGACGCTACCGATGGTTCGGTCTTATATTGATAAACTGCCCTACCCGAGATATTCTCAGGGGATAGACCAGCGGGACCCAGAACCCGAACAGAAATTTTGGAGCGAAGACCATGGACGAGTCGATGTACGTTTGTCGATGACAATGCCAGAAATAACATCTGGGAGAGTGTTTAATGAGATAGAGGAGGTGCATGTCTCGCTTCCCCGTGAAAGGCAGCGGTACATAGCACCAGGACATTGATAGCATGCCTCGCTTTACCGGGAGAGGCATTGGTATATAGCACCAAGACATTAATAGCATGTCTCGCTTCCCTGGGAGGGGCATCAGCACGTAGCACCAGAAAATTGATAGCATGTATCGCTTCCCCAAGAGAGGCATCAGTACGTAGTGTCATGGTACTGATAGCATGTCTCGCTTCCCAAGGAGTGGCATCAGTATGTAGCACCATGGTATTGATTGCATGTCTGCCTTCCCCGGGAGAGGCATTAGTACATAGCACCAGGATATTAATAGCATGTCTCGCTTCCCCGGGAGAGGCATCAGTACATAGCACCAGAATATTGATAGCATGTTTCGCTTCCCCAGGAGAGGCATCAGTACATAGCATCAGGATATTGCTAGCATGTCTCGCTTCCCCGGGAGAGGCATCAGTACATAGCACCAGGGTATTGATAGCATGTCTCGTTTCCCCGGGAGAGGCATCGATACATAGCATCAGGATATTTATAATGTTTCGCTTCCCCGGGAGAGGCATCAGTACATAGCACCATGGTATTGATAGCATGTCTCGTTTCTCCGGGAGAGGCATCAGTACATAGCATCAGGATATTGATAGCATGTCTCGTTTTCCCGGGAGAGGCATCAGTACATAGCATCAGGATATTGATAATATGTTTCGCTTCCCCGCGAGAGGCATCAGTACATAGAACCAGGGTATTGATAGCATGGCTCGTTTCCCCGGGAGAGGCATCAGTACATAGCACCAGGGTATTGATAATATGGTTCGCTTCCCCGGGAGAGGCATCAGTACATAGCATCAGGATATTGATAGCATGTCTCGTTTTCCCGGGAGAGGCATCAGTACATAGCATCAGGATATTGATAATATGTTTCGCTTCCCCGGGAGAGGCATCAGTGCATAGCATCAGGATATTGATAGCATGTCTCGTTTTCCTGGGAGAGGCATCAGTACATAGCATCAGGATATTGATAATATGTTTCGCTTCCCCAGGAGAGGCATCAGTACATAGCACCAGGGTATTGATAGCATGGCTCGTTTCCCCGGGAAAGGCATCAGTACATAGCATCAGGATATTGATAATATGTTTCGCTTCCCCGGGAGAGGCATCAGTACATAGCATCAGTATATTGATAATATGTTTCGCTTCCCCCAGGAAAGGCATCATTACGTAGCACCAGGACATTGATAGCATGTCATGCTTCCCCAGGAAAGGCATCATTACATAGCACCAGGATATTGATAGAATGTCTCGCTTTCCCGAGGACATTGATAGTATGTCACGATTCCTCAGGTGAAGCATCAGTACATAACACTAGGAAATTGATAGCATATCTTGATTCCTCAGGCGAGTCATCAGTATATAACACCAGCATATATAGCACGTCTCGCTTCTCCGCGAGAGGCATCAGTACGTAGCACCAGGAAACTGATAGCATGTCTCATTTCTCCACGAGCGGCATCAGTACATAGCACCAGCATATTGATAGCATGTCTCACTTCCCCGGGAAAGACATCAGTTCGTGGTACCACACCATTGATAGCATGCCTCGCTACCATGGGAGAGGCATCAGTACGTAGCACCAAGGATATTGATAGCATGGCTGGCTTCCCCGGAAGAGGCATCATCACGTAGCACCAGAATCTTGATAGCGGTGGTGGCACTGGCTGCCGAAACAATCCAGGCAAGGCCCCACCTTCAGTGATAGTGAAACATCATTCAACAGGCCCCGTTGGGCGACCCATTGGGCGACCCATTCGAATGGTCACACCAGCCATCGTGCTTTAAGAGCTTCTTCGAAAATCAAAGTTTATATCAGAGTAAATTAAAATAGATCCCAACAATTCATGCGAAAATGTTTACAAATTCATGGACAGACAGACGCAATCATAGATTGTTTACCATTCACCCTCTCGTTTTTGTCACATTGCATAATTTTTCGGAGATTAGGATCTTTCTGATTTTCCATAATTTTATGCCCATGACCAAAGCTGTGGCATGCTCGAGTCCACCTACCCCTTTCTTGTGAAAGATGTGGAGCTAGATCTGACAAGTAGTCGCCGAGATATCTATGGATTCGGAATTTGATCTGATCTGAAAATCCTCTTTTACCATAAAATCGCCTGTTGTGTTCAAATTTGAGCCAAGTCAGAGCAGTATGTTTTCAGAAAGAACTCCGGATACACAGACGTACACACTCTCATGGGCTTAATACAGCTATAGACATGCACCCACGCGCGCATGTACGCAAGCACATGAGGGTAAATATTATGGCATAAATATGACAAAATAAGTTTAGAATGCTAGTGATAGAAATGACACCCCGAGAATGTTAGAATCTTGGTACGTTTATTGTGAAATTTCCTGAATGATGCTATAAACGGGAAGTCATCAATCACATTTGGGAATCTGAAATCAAGTAGCAGAGAGTAAGATGCATCATCAAATAATGTTGGAAAATAGAACGTGCAGAGTGTGTGAACGGACACTAATAATCTCACTCTATAAATCGGATTTATGGATATGTCGCTGTTTCGCAGACAGGCTGGAGGTGTCAATGTTAACTGATCTTTCTCAACAATGTTCGATGCTGGTGGCGGAGCCTAAGGAAAACGGAAACCTGTAGTTGCATAGCTCTTCCTGCTTATCAGACATTACTTGATCCAAGCACATCTATAACTTCAGAGAACGTGATTAAACAGCTCATCAGTTCATATAGTTGATACCCCGCCCTCTCCCACGCGTACACACACGCCTGAGATGGAACTATGTTAGCTGTTTCATAGACAATTAAGGTATGAAGAATGGAAGACTGATTATGTCTCATTCCAAGATATAGTAAGTCCGGACAACCCATGATTAGGGACATGGTATGGTGTGTACTAGACGCTCCCGCTGGTTTGACCATATACCGACACACTCCCCCAATATGTTTTCAGGGGGTGGAGCCGTGAGACCAGAACCGGATCAGAAAGAGTATGGATCAGCCGTGGTCAGTTTGTCGATGGCTATGACGGAACTGTGACAGAAACTTTGCATCCATGTTTGCTCTGTATGCCTCGACGTTAAACAAGAACAAACGAAACACGATCCCTGGCTACCACATAACATAAAGTTTTCTAATGGATACCTTGATTTATTATTAGTTGAACATTGTTTCTGAAAGGTGGTGCGTTTTAACTATTGGGCCCAACAGTGGCATACATGTTCGGGACGCCTTGGATAAGCGCTGCAGAAGGTCCCTCCAGTAGAACCCGATTTATTACAAATGCCTTAGGAAGAACAAAAAACGGCGGCGACGACGACGACGACGACGACGACGACGACGACGACGACGACGGCGACTAGAATGCAGTCGAGGGAGATGCTGACTCACGCCTTTGCGCTCTGTCATGACATTATGCACTTTGTGACCTCCATGACCTAAATAGGAGATCTATTGACCTTAAACTGAAAGTAGTCATACGCTGTCATAATATGAAAGCATGTACTAAATCTGGTGAACATACTTCTTGCATTCCAGAGTTATGGCCAAAAATGTGTATTGCAGTATGCGCTTTGTGACCCCGTGACGTAGATATTTGATGCTTTGTCCTCAAACTAATAGAACTTCTAGCCACCTATGATATAAGGGGATGGGCCAAATATGGTGATTCTACCTACTTGCATTCTCGATTTATGGCTAAAAATGCTTATTTAAAACGCAGATCCAGGTATTTACATGGCAACATGCATACCTGCCAATCCGCAATGTGTATTTCGTGATGCACCTAGTGAACCCGTGACCTAAATATTTTAATTTTGACCTAGAACAAAATTTTCGTTCTAGCCAACGGCAAGACTAATGTATTTTGCCGATTTGGTGATTCAAACCTTCTTGTATTGCAGAGTTATTGACGAAAACCTGTATTGCGGTATTCCCTAAGTGACCCATGACCTCGATTCTTGACCTACACCTAAAACAACAACAAACAACAACAACAACAACAAAAAAACCAACAACAACAACCAGCAGCACTCCATGCTAGCATTAACACTTCTTCTCGCGACGCGGGTAAAATAACAATGGCTTAATATGGCGTTACTCGGGATTCACGCTCTAGTGTGAACATGGCCTTAGTATGACGTTCCTTGGGATTGACTCTCTCGTGTGAATACGGCCTTACTATGGCGTTACTCGGGATTCACTCTCTCGTGTGACAACGGCCTTAGTATGGCGTTACTCAGGATTCACGCTCTAGTGTGAACATGGCCTTAGTATGACGTTCCTTGGGATTCACTCTCTCGTGTGAACACGGCCTTAGTATGGCGTTACTCGGGATTTACTCTCTCGTGTGAACACGGCCTTAGTATGGCGTTACTCGGGATTCAATCTCTCGTGCGAACACGGCCTTAGTATGGCGTTACTCGGGATTTACTCTCTCGTGTGACCACGGCCTTAGTATGGCGTTACTCGGGATCCAATCTCTCGTGTGAACCCGGCTAAGTATGGCGTTGCTCGGGATCCAATCTCTAATGTGAACACGGCCTTAGTATGGCGTTACTCGGGATTTACTCTCTCGTGTGAAAACATCCTTAGTATGGCGTTTCGCGGGATTGACTCTCTCGTGTGAAAACATCCTTAGTATGGCGTCACCCGGGAGGGACTCTCTCGTGTGAACACGGCCCTAGTATGGCGTTACACGGAATTCACTTTCGAGCGTGAACACGGCCTTCGTATGGCGTTACTATGGGTTCAATCTCTAGTGTGAACACGGCCTTAGTATGGCATTACTCTAGATTCACTCTCTCGTGTGAACACGGCCTTAGTATGGCGTTCCCCGGGATTCACTCTCTCGCGTGAACACACTTTAAACAGTAACAATTACCCTTTCCAGTTTATCCACCCATTATATGACGTCATAATCAACTACGCGACGGGTAGAATGACATCATAATGAATGACGTCGTGAATGACGTAGATAAGTACGTCACAAACGCATATTTGAAGACGGACTATGCGTTGTTGTACGAATTGTATATCTTTATTATTTAATAAATATTCTGTTGAATGTTTTGAAACTAATTTGACTGGGCGCTGTTGCCATAGGCAGCAACAGCGCCAAGTAAAATTAGTTACAAAATATTCAAGGGATTTCCTGTTTTCAGGAAATTGATAGTTAGGGAATTCAGGGATCGATCAACTCCAACACGGCGAAGTGTGGGTGGAGCTTAGCTAGAGATGGGCGGGGCATAGCTAAAATGGAAAGGTCCATTATGAAATTCAATCATTATTCGCGAGGAAAGTATCTCACATGGCGCTTAATACAAGAGGCTGTCAGCAGAGGACATGGTTTGACGTCACTGTCACACATGATATGATAAACAATCCAGTTCTGCATTGATTACACCGTGGCAGAGCGTAATCCCCTCAATCGTTCTTGCTGTGACATTTGAGTTTCACCCTGTCTTCCCTCCAACAGAAATGAATCAGAATCTTCCAGAATGCCCACCTTGTAGCTTGGCTTATGTACCAGGGACAGTCTATCGAGAGCCATGCTGAGCAAACTTCCAGATAGAGGAGAGATTTACAACTGTTTCATAAACTGTTTCATGTTTTAATTTTTGTACATATAGAGTAGATGTGATATATATATATATGAACGCTCTCTTAGTATGCGTGCCACAGATCGATTTCCTTGTCTGGCAAACAGCTTTATATACGGGTAATTCATACACGAATAATCTCCGCACAAGGGTACTAATTGACACATTTGTAAGAATTGTTACAAAACAAACGTTTTGCGCAAGAGTTATGAAGCTTGTTCCTAAGGTCAGCATCGATTCTCACTGGCCTGATTGCTCTGTGTGGAGCGGAATTACTTCACTGAACGCGTTCTCCTGCCAGAAATACAATATAAACATCGGCTCCAATAAGAACACGTCTAGTTTTCATTTATACCTAACAATTCTGCACGGCAAAGCAATGATCAAGCTCCCGATGGACATAATTTGAATATCTTAATGAAAATCTCTGTCTTTAGCTAGACTATTTCTCGGAGGATTATCTTGAAATAAATCATGTAGACAAATGCCGTAGTTTAGAGGACATTTGGCTGAGTCAACGAGTCTCGCTGTAATTGGTGTCTCTATCCTGTTAACTCGCTTGTAGCAATGTAAGAGAGAGAGAGAGAGAGAGAGAGAGAGAGAGAGAGAGAGAGAGAGAGAGAGAGAGAGAGAGAGAGAGAGAGGGAGAGAGGGATGGGGAGGGAGGGCTCTCTCCCTCTCTCTCTCTCTCCCTTTCGCCCACAATCTCTCTCTCTCTCTCTCTCCCTTTCGCCCACCAGCTCTCTCTCTCTCTCTCTCTCTCTCTCTCTCTCTCTCTCTCTCTCGCTCTCTCTCTCTCTCGCTCTCTCTCTCTCTCTCTCTCTCTCTCTCTCTCTCTCTCTCTCCCTTTCGCCCACCATCTCTCTCTCTCTCTCCCTTTCGCCCACCATCTCTCTCGCTCTCTCTCCCTTTCGCCCACCATCTCTCTCTCTCTCTCTCCCTTTCGCCAACCATCTCTCTCCCTTTCGCCCACCATCTCTCTCTCTCTCTCTCTCTCTCTCTCTCTCTCGCTCTCTCAGTCCACAGCGATATCAACGCAGAGCAGTCCTAATTCGCTACAGGGAAAACAAATGTCTGGAATGAGCTTACTGGAGTGATTCGTCAAAAGACATATCACCGGCTCTCTCTGATCCGTCAGCCATATGCACAATCACGCCTCTGGGAATGACAATTAGTATGGATCTATTATTCACTATGTAGAGATGGCGCTACCTGAAGTAGAATACTAAATTCTATCTGTATTGGAACCTCACAGAAAACTCTACTATTTATAGGCTTCTATGATTGACCAAATCAGCATGTATTATGAATAACAGCCATGCACGTAACGCAACCATCCGTTATGCATATCTATATGTTGTATATTGAGGACACCTCAATATATATATATAGCACATGTATAGAGCAGATGTTCTATAGTTTTATGATAAAACTTTTCTAAATGTATTGAGTCAACAATTAATATTTTATACGTGATTTTATATGTGTCAACACATTATTGGCAGAACATCAAACGATGGATTTTCCCATATTTATTCGCTAACTGACTGCGTCAGAAAGATTGTGTACGCTCTCAGAACATTTTTCAAAGAAATGAACTATCAACTGACAAGGCTTGAGTGACAAATAATTACGGTCAAATGACTGTGCCACATAGCAAATCCATTTATCAATTTACTGCGCTATGTCTGTGAAGCTACCTACGTACATATAGGATTTTTATCAAAAATTGTAAAATAAACATCTTTAATTACTGGTGCCAATATTTTCCTGTGACGCCCCTCCTTACTAGTCGTCTACAATTGATCGCATGTGTTTATTACAGACAATTATCACCTCCAATGTTTATCTCTATTTGGTTTATTATTTTCCATTTCGTTAATAACCATTGACGTTGCTTGAAATTATGGAATTGTGGATGCTAGTGAGCAATAACTGCGTGATTAAATGCCACTTTGCACACGCATGCCGAATGCCACTTTGCACACGCATGCCGAATGCCACTTTGCACACGCATGCCGAATGCCACTTTGCACACGCATGCCGAATGCCACTTTGCACACGCATGCCGAATGCCACTTTGCACACGCATGCCGTCAATAATTATGCGTAGTCTTGATCATAGGGACGTCAGTGTACCTCAGATCATCCATCCCATTTCATGCCATATCGCTATTCCTGGAACTGAGGTTGAGATGCCAGACAATAGCTGGTGATAAGCGGATTAATAGTATATTCTCGGCCTGGCGGAAGCTGTGGACGGAAGTTCCGAAAGATGAGATGGTCAGCTGTCAAGACACGCATCGCCTTAGCAAACTTCTAGTGAAACCAACCCTATAGCTCATATTACTCATCATTCAGATGTCAGCTCAACATCTCCGGAATAAAGTTTAGGAAATCTAATATGTAGTAAAGAAGCCGAATTGCAAAGTTAAGCCGTCAATATTCTGTCAGAAACATATTGCTATCTTCCAATATTAATGGCAAGTCTCCAACTCGCATTGTAGAAGGTGAATAACCCAAATAGGTACACTCAGCCATATCCATAGACGTTTACCCGTTAATGGCAAACTATGCACGTGAAAAACAAAATATTTGCATATAGAATGTCGATTTACAGGCCAAGCTAAGATTGTTTTAGAAAATGCACAACTGGAATGACTGTCTCGTTTATCGAGAACTCATTTCAGTGGTAAACTTTTAAAAAAATTGTATTTTTCTTGGCCTGCGAATGGACATTCCCCAAGTCCACTGCAGACGCTGGTGTTAACCGGCCTCGCCATAAACGGCTTAATAGTGTTTGTCGCCTGTTAAGAATGGATGTGACCATTTTCCATCACGAAATAGACTAGAGGGAATACATTTCTGTAAAAGATATCTATGAAAGAAATACGTCAGTTAACACTCAGCTAATTGTTTAAATAATATATATATTGCAAAGAAATAATCTGAATGATGTGATCGACTAGTTTGTAACGTCATTCACCAGCTATCTGAATGAAGATGCAGATAAACTCAACGATTCTAGATAATTTATGGGAATGGAGTAACCAAAAGAAACATCTTTTTCTGCTTTGTAGATTTTTAGTCGTATTTAGACATTATCTCGAGAAAGTAGCTATTGTATAAGTTGGTATATGCAGGTATCGACAATAATTCCTCAAATGTTATTGGGAGTATGTACTCTAATGTGCAATATGCAGTCAAAGTTAACAAGTACTCTAAAGTGCAATATGCAGTCAAAGTTAATGAGTACTCTAATGTGCAATATGAAGTCAAAGTTAACGAGCACTCTAATGCGCAATATGCAGTCAAAGTTGACAAGTACTCTAATGTGCAATATGCAGTCAAAGTTAACAAGTACTCTAATGTGCAATATGCAGTCAAGGTTAACGAGTACTCTAATGTGCAATATGCAGTCAAGATTAACGAGTACTCTAATGTGCAATATGCAGTCAAAGTTAACAAGTACTCTAATGTGCAATATGCAGTCAAAGTTAACAAGTACTCTAATGTGCAATATGCAGTCAAGGTTAACGAGTACTCTAATGTGCAATATGCAGTCAAAGTTAACAAGTACTATAATGTGCAAAATGCAGTCAAAGTTAACAAGTACTCTAATGTGCAATATGCAGTCAAAGTTAACAAGTACTCTAATGTGCAATATGCAGTCAAGGTTAACGAGTACTCTAATGTGCAATATGCAGTCAAAGTTAACAAGTACTCTAATATGCAAAATGCGGTCAAAGTTAACAAGTACTCTAATGTGCAATATGCAGTCAATGTTAACGAGTACTCTAATGTGCAATATGCAGCCAAAACTAGCAACAGTAATGACTTCTGATCTGTTGATGTTAAACAAAGTTGTGCACTTCTATTCAATATTTTTCTTTGCGACTTACCTGCTCTTTTTGACAGTATCTGTGACCCTATCCATCTGACTAAAGCTTCTCTCAATTGCCTAATGTTTGCAGATGAGCTAGCAATATTGTCAAAAACTCGGAATGGTCTACACAAATACCTTAAACAAATCGAGTTTCTACTGCGACAGATGGAATCTAACTGGCAATCTAAACAAGGTTAAGATAATCGTATTAATTAAAAGTGGCCATCTCATACTTTACCTACAAAGGTTTATTAATTGAGATTGTAAAAGCATATTGCTATCCTGATATTGTATTTACTCCACAGGTAACTTCAGGGATGCCTGTGAAAGACTGGCTGAACTGAATAAGAACCCATTGTTCAAACCTAAATCTACTAATGTAAGATAAAATGTCTTAATAGCGTTTGAACTGTTCCATTCTCTTATTCTACCAATATTGTCAAGATAATCATTTATAAGGTTAAATATACTGCTATCTTATTTAACTTGATAAATGTATATTTATGGTAAGACTTACATAAAGCTGTCGTTAGAGAGATTACCCGTACTGACTGACAATGGTGTGAATAAGAAGGCTGCATGGGAGCACACAGAATATTCAGACACATAAGCCCCGTGTAAGCAGCATATAGACTGAGTCTTCTTCTTGAACATCATCAGGGAATTGAATACCATGGACATCATCCTCAAGATGCCATTGGTTGACATACAAACATAACCTCCTCAAGCATGTCAAGTGATAAATGCAGCCTGTTCTACAAATCAAACATTGAATAAAAAGGAATACAAGCCTGACGTTGACGAGCAAAGTCACTACATGTAAAACCAGGTGGAGAGAAGTTTAAACCGTATATTGGTCTATTCTAGGGGAATCGGTTTCTTTAAGAATTGGCGATCATGTAGCAGCTGACAGATGAAGTTTGCTTGAAAGTCATCTTAAACAACAATGTATTTTAGACATGAGCCGCATGATGACCATTCAATCAATTGGTACGGGAATACATGTAGTAAAGATTGAAAGTGATAGTATTACAAATCTATTCTTGCACGTTGAAGCAAAATAAAGCCTACACTTTTTGCTTCATCAGTGCTGAAACAAGAGGAATAGACGTTTGAGCGAAACTCAACATAAGCCCATAACACATTCCTGTTGGAAATATATCAAGGAGTTTTCAAATTCTCCAGCAGTTTTAAACATCTTTCCAGATAATCTCAAGTTCTCTGGTGAGGACAGATTTTGCCGAAATCAATTCATGACACTGTGTCTATTCATCATATTATCCACTTAAAGCAAATACAGGTTTAAATTCAAAGCTCTATGAGATCAAACCATACAAGACAATTTTGAAATTGTAATTCTTTCAAGTGTTATATCTCTGACGAATATGGATGGATCTTGCCATTTGAACAAAAACATGACATTTCATTTATTCAGAATATATCTGATGAAAGAAAATTTGCGAGTGTAAGTTCAAAAACTCTTCGGGACCTGGGCCAGGAAAGAATCAGACAGATTCAGGTGGATAAAACTCAATTGACAATTTCATTACTGAGCGAGCAAAGTTCTGCATGAAGTCAAAACACGCTGCTGCCAGCATGCTAGATCATAGGTATAAATGAGTCACTGTGGTGAGCAAGTGGACAAGGCTTATGCTGGATAGATAGCATAGTAAAGATCTTGAAGACAGTTAAGATAAACTATTAGTACAGTCATGTTGACAACATATCTATTGGCTGTGGAAAGCAGAATTTGTATGTGTCTGCTACATGGTGGATGGGACTTGATGATTTAGAAGGGGTGTCACCCATTGCTACACTTCCTCATTGGTCAGCATCTGCAGAGGGAAACTGGTAAAGAAACATTAGGTACAATCTGCATCTCATTGAAGTAAACAGACAGCTTATCCTCAGTAAATTTAGCTTGATTGGTATTCCTTTAATCTTTTAAATAGAATGTTTTATTCTAACTCTCATAAAGCTGTTAATAACCATGACAGTTTCAATACATGCACAGTTTATGAATCAAATTTTGTGTCTGAAATAAACGATGTAAAGCTGATATAAAATATTTAATCTGGTTGTAATTACATCAAAGTTGTAATACCATGTCATGAGTTCAAGTAAAAACATTATTAGAGTCTTGGTATAGTTATTTAGAGTTAGAAAAATAACGTCCCAAAATCCCCTGAAAATTTCCAATATTCCCTGAAATTCCAGAAATTCCCGTGGAAATTTGCCAGCTTCAAAATTTCGGGGAATTCTGAAACCCTAACTAGGAGTTAACAGGAAAACTACAAAATCTCACTGTGAGTCTGCCATAAGAATAACTCTTCTCCCAAGCAGCGAAGTTCTGGATGAGGTCATGTGGCATTGACTCCGGGACAAAAGCTCATCATGCGTATATGCAGTCTATATGAGTAGAAGTATTTCACTGAATGCTTTTTCCAGCTTCGAATTCCACAGGTTAGCAATACAACCAAAACTTCACAGCTCAAGCCGGCAGTACATAGACGAACATGGAACACGTCTCTGTTTAAATGAATCAATCTTCTGATGGACGCAATTTGAATAACTTGACGAATCAGTCTAGCGCTGACTAAATCTCTGAGGATTACTGCCAAACATGACATGAAGACAAATGTTATTTTTATAGGACATTTGTATGAGGTAAAGATTGATACAATTGATGGATTTATCCAGAAAGCACATAACACATTGGCGGGCAGACATCGCCAAGTATACTAATATGAAACATACATGAGCGAGATATGAAGATGAAGAAAGACAACGAGAGAGAGAGAGAGAGAGGGGGAGAGAGAGAGAGAGAGAGCGAGAGGGAGGGAGGGAGGGAAGGAGGGAGGCAAGCAAGCAGGCAGGCAGGCAGGCAGGCAGGCAGGCAGGCAGGCAGGCAGGCAGGCAGGCAGGGAGGGAGGGAGGGAGAGGGAGGGATGGAGGGAGGAGGAAGGGATTGTGGGCGAAAGGGAGAGCGATGGAAGTAGTGAGGTAGGTGAGGGGTGGTGGGGTGGTGTGGGGGCCTGGGTGGGTGTGAGGGAGAAAGCAGAAGTTGAGAGAGATTATCAGTTAATAACTGCCAGACCTTCACTTAGATATTTTACCGAAAAATGAAATATGTCAGCTACATGATAATGGGCAATAGGCAGAATATAACCTTAATTTCGTGAATCTAGACACCAGATGCGGCGGGAGTCCGCCCCTTTAGTGTTGATGGACAATTCCGCATCCCTCAGACACCTACCCCACTACCGCAAACTGACCATTCCACATCCCTCAGACACCTTCCCCACTACCGCAAACTGACCATTCCGCATCCAGCAGACACTTTTCCTCGCATGCAGATTAACAATTCCATGTCCACTAGGTACCGGTCCCACGATTACAGGCTGATAAGACAACATCCACTAGACATATTCCCACGACACGGGCAACCAATTGCACATCCACCAGACTGCAGAAGACTCAAATTTGAGCTTGCTATCATGGAGAATATCCCATATGTAATGAACAGCGAGAAACGAACTACAATAATGTATTGCTTCCGCTTTTAACACACGTGTCATGC
>CM067372.1:14437940-14571258 GCA_034401795.1 Chaetoderma sp. LZ-2023a
CATGACACGTGTGTTAGTAATGTGTAGGCCGTGTTCTCATTTGAGAGTTAATCGGGAATAACGCCATACCACAGTATTGCGTTACGCCAGTTAAAATCTCCAGTGAGAACACATCGTCCTATTGCACGATCCTCGCCGTCCCACTACGTTCCCGTATCGAACAGCGTAGCTATGTGAGTGGGCGTATGTTAGTACGATGGTGAGAACACGGACTTAGTTAGATGCCATAGGCAACAACATCAGCCCGGTCAAATTAGTTTCAAAATATTCAACAATTTACCAGTATAATTTATTTCATTTCATTATTTATTTCATTAGCGTTGTGCATAATGCTCTGGTTAGCCCCTCCAAATGTCTGGATTGACACCCAGTGGGTTACACCCCTGCGCCACGTTGAGGTCGAGCATATTGTCTTAAACAGGGGTATAATTAGTATAATTACCTTGAAGAGAGAATGCGTTTGCGATAAAATTGTCTGTCTGTCTGTCTGTCTGTCTGTCTGTCTGTCTGTCTGTCTGTCTGTCTGTCTGTCTGTCTGTCTGTCTGTCTGTGTGCGTGGGTATGTGTGCGTGGGTATGTGTGCGAAATGTGCGATGCGTAAATGTATGCGTTTGTTCGTGTCTATGTGAGTGTGGTGACGATTGGATTTGTTTAACTAGGAATGTAGGTGAAAAGCAAATAAATTATCATAATGCTATTCTTAATATGATTCATGCAGCAATTTTAGTATTTTTTCTGTATTTGTACAAACATGTAGTGTATGTTGTTTTATAATATTGTACATAGTGTATTGTAGCACGGATCGACCGGGTCTTGGTGGGGGTGGGGGTGGGGGTGTGGGGGTGGGGTCGACCAGTCAGGAGCTGCCCAAGCATGCACGGGATCCTGACTGAATAACTGGAGCACCGAAGACGGAATTCAGCAGCATCTCGGCACGTCACAACTTCCAGTTCAGCTCGGACCACAGCAGTTTTCGGCACACCGCGCCGTGAATTAGATCATCATAGTGTAATCTGTTCTTGTTTAATTAATAACTAAATAGGAACTATTTAACGGTGGACCTTAAGGTCCAGATATGTAATTCTACATGACGTAGAGCCAGCGATGTTCCTCGGTGGATAACTCACCGGATCTGCCAGCCACGCCGAAAAGTGGATATTCAGCCACCACACTGCATGTCGTGTGTGATAGTTTAACGTTTTGACCGCAGCTAAGTAAACTTTGCTCGGTGCGCCACAATAGCTTCTTCTTCTTCTTCTTTTCGATCGCTGGTATCACACTTGGAGAGCCGTTCTAGCCACAATAGCTATTTGACGCACCCCGCACCGTTAAGCTTAAATAAGTATATCTTAGTTACAACTGTATCAATAACCCTCTCTGTTAATGGCTTATCTTAACTTTACAACTCACCGTTGTTATAACGGGAACTTTCATATCCACAGTATTATTATGTAGAACTTACTAGTTATTCAGTAAACTTTATTTAAAACTGTGTTATACTGTCCTGAGACCGTACCGCTACCGTCCTGGAACAACATACTGGAACTCTATCTTGCGGAGCATCAGCATGCGGAGACAACACCCAGCTAGCTTCCAGACAACGTGTCGACTCACGTTACGGTTCTAGTGACGTCTCAATTTCAGTAACATACTAGCCCGCAATTAAGAATGGCTACTGGGTATTCAAGTAACTATACATGATATATCTTTAATTACATATTTAATTATTCATTAGTTACTCGTTTAATTATTCTTTAATTACCGTATTTTCCTCTGTAAAGGTATCGATGACCAATAAGCACCTTCCCGGTCTTAGGACTGCAATTTATAAGTTCTTTATTATTACTGTTCATATTTATCCTTGTTTACTGTAAGGTGTTTTACTAACCGCATACTGTCACCATTCTGTATTTGGTTAGTTAGGTATGTGGCAAGTAGCCATCAGTTTATATGTTTTGTTTATTTATATATATATGTTGCTGTCTAGTATTTCCTAAATGCACTGCGGTCCTAAGTTTTCTATAAATAATGCATCACCTTTTCCCGCGACCGTCATGTTTCACTAACGTCGCTGTCCGCGCTATTAACTCTGTTTAGCCCGGCGTGCTACCGACTAAACCTTTCTATTCAGCTCTATAGGATAGGTTTAATATAATATGATTAGAGACAATTTCTTCGTTAGGAGACATATAGTGTACGCCTCTTTTCCGGTCGTTAGGGTAATCTATCCCCGTGCACCGGCAAGGTTGTGTAAAATTGGCCAATATACCTATAGGGCCTCATATTTATAGAGTTATTGTCTTTCTTCATGTTCCACTAAGCCTTATGGCTTCTTAATTGTTTGGATGTCCCTATCCGCACCGTGGACCGATCCGACCATGGGAAACTATTGGAGGTTTCCGAGCGTGATGGCAAAGGTGCGGTGTTACATACACCTCCCCTGTATCTTAGGATACTCGTTAGTTAGTGTCATTGCCAACGTAGGAAGCACTGCGAAAACATTATTATTATTATTATTATTATTATTATTATTATTATTATTATTATTATTATTATTATTATTATTTCTCTTTATGTCTTTTAGGATATATCTCCTGCACTGCAGTGCATATTTGGGCAACTTGGATATAAACCTAATGTTAGGTCAATAACTTAGCTCCATAAGAGGTGGTGACGGACGAGATGCGCATCTCCACCGAATTCTGTACAAATGTCTGGGCAAGATATTGGAATCTATCACGCCCTTGCGGGAAGGACATTTACGATGGACATCCGTCTCTCTAATCCCGACTGTAACGACAGGTCAATTGGAATAATCTGCTTGTGTAAGGAGGTAACCATCGTCCTGTGATGTTTTAAGTCGTTACGGAGCAAGGCACCCGGAGCCTCACCGAGTTCAGATGTCTTGCAATGTAACATGCATGCTCACCGTATCCAATGATAGGTAGGGTTCCCCGCCATTTGCGGCCTAAAATAGTTTGTGTCTCTAAAACCTAAATGGTAGGTAAGGCATCGAAGAAGGCCCACATAAATAAAAGCGGCACCTACTAATTCACTATCTTGGAACTACAAAGACGGTGACTTGGGAATCCTGCGGGAGTCGCTCGTCTCGTCTTCACATAAAACAGCACGCAACATTTTAGTTATAGTTTCACTAGGATGGTCTTTTCTTTACAGCACCTTTGGTTGAATACAGAGTGCCCCTTTTTGGTCCTCTCTGTCCCTCCGCTTCTGCGGTGGCTGCATTTGCCTGTGACGGAGGCCCGTGCGAGGCACTTGCCTCTCGCAAGGATCCGCGCGATACTACTACTTCTCACCCAAAAAGACACAACATGAGAAGTAATGCCCGCGTGAGGCACAACGCCTCTCGCCACTCAGGATTTTCTTTTCTTTCCTTTTCATTTTCAGCATAGAGGTATACTAGCTTATATTAAGTTAATTAGTGATATCGTATGCGAGAGCCTCTTTACAGGGGTACCTCTGCGGACGTGCGAGTCTGTGTGGTACCTCCGGTGATTCCATGTTTAAAGGTTCATCAGGCTGTCTCTATGTTATGTATTATTTAAATATCATTGTACCATACAAACTTATACGGTTTGTTTAAATATATTTAATTACTTTTGGTTACTTTAGGTCACCCTTCAAAATCTTGTAAGTCCATAGATCAAGAAATTGTTATGGACAGGCATACCGGTGACACAAATTCATGGGCTGACACTGTACAATTTAATGTTAGCGGCGATGGTCGCACGGCCCCACCGGAACGATTGAGTTTCACCGGCCTTAGGGGCCGGTCTTTGTTTCATGCTGGTCAGCGTCGTTCAGAGTCTGTAACCCTGAGACCGGGAGCTAACCTGCATCACCGTTCGTCGTGCACAAGTGGCGCGGCGTACGCCTCAGAGCGATCCGACGCGACCCGGCGAGCTACAGTATATATGTTTGAGGGCCTCGTTAGCATCAGGCAACTGACGATTTACCATCGTGAAATACAAATCGTATCTTAGATGACCAATATTTATATATTCCAGACTTTTGAACGCCTTGTCAGATTTTAACATCCATTACATCATATAAATTCCGAAGTCAAGAATTAATTGCTAATATCATTTACATATACTCCCTTGAAATATGTGCCCGCATCTATTAGCATCGCGCCATGTAAATTGTGAATTTTACCGACTTAATTTAGAGATACTTGGCCCGCGTTTTGGTGACTGATGCAGTCAGTGAATTCACTGACTTGGATCGTGCCTGGTTCCCTGGCTTATATAAGAAAGAGGAAGGGTACAGGACACCAATCAACACACACGCACGCACGCACGGACGCACGCACGCACGGACGCACGCACGCACGCGTGCGCACGCACGCACGCACGCACGCGCGCGCGCGCACGCACGCACGTACACACACACTCAAGCCCTAGGATGACAAGATGGTTGAACAGATGATTGGAAGCTGAACATAGCTCACCCACCCACCCCTTTCACGTTACTGTGTTTAACCCTTAATGACTAAATTTGGTCAAGAAAATCGAAATATTCCCTTATTGAATGGCCAGTTACAGGCTAAGAGAAGACTATTTTGTGAAAATTTACCACTGGAATGGCCGCCCAATTATAATCATTCCATGTGTGCATGAAATTGCTTCAAATGAGAATATCTGAATTAATAGACTGAATATGATGAAACAGTACGTCTGCCTTGACAAGCCTGTGACGGGTTGCCTAAGCAAGACACTTTGGACAGTCCTCAAAGTTTTACTAGCAGAACCAGAAAATGTTTGTTAAGGGGTGTGGTAAGTGGGGTGCAAGCCTTGTCATGGCGCAAGCTTTATTTAGGTGGCGGCGGGGGAAGGGTGGGTGGGTGGGGGTCGGGGGGGGGGTCGTCCGTGGGCCACCCCGGTAAAGCTTGAAAAATTAGATGCCCTAAGAAGTGAAAAGCCATTTCCTGCACTCTGCGTGATAGACAGCATCCTTATTTTGCTTTCTAAACAAAATAACTATATGCAATATCTTCATGGACATAATTATGGGGTGGGGGCAAGTGGGGTGGGGTGGGGGTGGGGTCTTGCTCCCACCTCCCAGGTGGCGCCGCCACTGGTATGCGTACCATTAAGTTACCAATAAGGTAGTAGCTTTGCTTCCATTAAATTGCACGGAGAATCCTTACCCCACCCCTACCCAATCCACCCTTTATAGATGGCGCCTAGGCGACCACCTAGTTCGCCTAGTGGTTGCTCTGGACCTGGATGGTGATGGTGGAGGTGGTATTGGATTAGATCCTGTATCTATGTGCCTCTGCAATATCAATACGTACATACACAGATTTCTACTCAAGAACTGAAACTTCGTGTTGTATCAAGGTCGTGGTTAGGGTGTGGTCCGGAGACTTAGGTCTTTTTCAATGGGTCGTAATATGGAGCAATAATATTTATTTCTATCCATTTCTCCTGAAAATAATATACTTTGATTTCAATGATGCGTTGGACACCAACTTTCTTCCCAATAATGATGACGTCTTTAACGCACTCATTCTGCCTGCTGCACCGTCAGATGACATCTGAAGAAATTGAAACGGTCCAACTCTTCAGAAACAACTTCAGACCTGAGACTTCAGATATCTGTCTACTTGCCTGTCTCATCTGTGGCTGAGGTCAGAAACCTCGCCACTGTACTTGGTTTATGTCTTGAGC
Source organism: Chaetoderma sp. LZ-2023a (assembly GCA_034401795.1). Classification (NCBI taxonomy): domain Eukaryota; kingdom Metazoa; phylum Mollusca; class Caudofoveata; order Chaetodermatida; family Chaetodermatidae; genus Chaetoderma; species Chaetoderma sp. LZ-2023a. The sequence goes on from CM067372.1 coordinate 14,443,634, forward strand.
TGCTGTCAATTAATATCATATCTTTGCATGTTTCGTCTTCTAGTTCATTAATCATTGTATTTATGATTGGCAGCGATATGGCTTCTTGTGACGTCATATCCGCTTATCAGACATGCTTTCTCTCATACCGAGTGGAATGCTCACTAAATAAGGAATTATCATGTATTAGTGCACGTTATATTGTCAATCAAAGCGCCATTCCAAGACATTATTTGTGCATAAGATAGTGATCATGATAAACTAGAGGTATAAATAGAATATCCATTCTTAAACTCGCATTGCCATCCAATTATTACTAAAATTGTTCTCAAAGTTAATGTACGAGACATCATGCGCTGTAAATAATTGTTATTTTAGTTCTTGCATTTGACGAAAGACTCTCCGCATGGGGGATACTTATTTTAATGTCAAACGATGTCTGTGGTCACTAGGACGAATGTTAAAAGATGTCTGTGGTCACTAGGACGAATGTCAAAAGATGTCTGTGGTCACTAGGACGAGCGTTACCAATGTAGGTCTTGTTCCAGTTGTTAACGACTGCACACACAGCCATTCCCAAACATTAGATGTGATATGGAGATAGGAGATCCGGTACTTAAACTTAGTGTATAAACGAAACGAAACTGACTTCTGTCACTAGCTATATAGAATCTAATCCTGAATGATCGAATTCTGACACCAGCTCTCCAATATTCTGCTCAGTATCATTAGTAAAACTTATAGTAGGCCTACATAGTATAAGTAGGTAATTGATTTTTGTTTTAAATCACGGATGACCTTTGACCTCGCTGTTCCCTATGGCAAGTAAATGAAATGGGTACCCAACCCCTGTATTGTACATATCTAACATGGCCTGGTTTGTCCCTTCTTGGAAAGTCCTAGATTGAGCCACGGTGGGGGGGGGGGATTTTAACCTAGTTCCTCCGCTTCCATGTTCAGTCCAGTTCAAGGTTCAGACCATATCACGCGTACTCCGATTAGACAGCAAATGTAACAATGATTAAGCCGGTACCGGTAATTACTTCCACATTCTCTGGAATTCATCTGATTTCATTATGTGTAGCATTCACACACCGTCCAAATTACGTTATGGTTCGTTTGAGTGATCGTTCAATTACCGGTCAGGGAAGCATCGGTATGCCCCATAGCGTGATTCCTGATGCGGTACTAAGTCATTATAATCCGCGGGGATCAAAGATCGGCACTAGACACGGCTGAAATATTTCCAGAAAGTAATCTTAATCACCCAGAATGATAATTCATTTTCATTTAAATACAATTCCATCGAATTATTGTAAATTATATGGTGACTAGGCCCTACTGTGCGCTGTAGCTGTCTTAGCCGTAACAGCTTACTGTAGCATGTTACTGTATTCTAGACGACAACTTTCCTCGTAGGTTCCTATGCAACCTCAATTGTGCCTAGCTTACCCAGGATGAGTCCTCGCGAGCAGTAAGAGTATTGCGAGCAGTAAGAGTATTACTCTGCATTTGTCAATTAGGATACTGCGCAATAATCTCCCCTCAGAATATCTAAATTGTACGAATACGACCGGTTCTCCGAGATGTATCTGGTCACCACTGAGAATCACCGAGTCATTGAGATCCAGCTGTCGATCGTGGACTATCAGAGAAATCTGCAGATCACTGCAACATCTCTACGCGCTCATATTGGATCAATAAATGTCCCGGTATTTGTGAGTAAGTGATTCGTAATTCTTCACGATACATTGTAGTTTCTTGGTTCTTCATTTTTGATATAGGCTATTGATATAGGTGTAGAGATGTGTCCAAATGTGACTGGGTGAGTGCGAAGACAGCCCAAATCGGGGTAGGGGAAGAGAAGGGGAGGTATGATAATGACCCCAGACAACGCAGCTTACTGGGTCGATGCTGAGTCGATACCTTGCCTATATTGAAAGTATCGGCACGCTATCGGCCCGCCATCGTCCCAGTAAGATGCGTTATCTCGGGTCTTCTTGGAAAACAGATTACACCTCATTCTCAGCAATACTTATACCACAGACTATAGTTTATTATTGGATTCGCGTAACTAAAGTTGTAACGGAGTAGACGCATCATCTAGTCACGTGGTGGTGGACTAGACCGCACATCCGTTTATTAATCAATTAATTAATTAATTAATTAACGTTCTGTTTTGATGTGAGTTACTGATGCGAATCATGCAGATGCTTCAAGGTAAAACATTTTGATTCAATATTTCAACTGAGTTGATAGAAGAACGCATTAATGCTAGTTCATTATAGCGGCCCCAGAACATGGATTTCAATATAATCATGTTGTCATCGGCAGTAAAAAAAGTAAAAAAATAGACTTCGAGTTTCCATCCATTGAACTACTAATAGAATGGTTGGTTCCAATGGCTGCTTGGGAGCAAGTTTGAATTGACCTTTCCAGCGTAATGGCGTCATATGACGTCATAGTCAGCTAAGCGGCGTCGCGAATGGCGTCATAATCATTACGTCATAAATGATTCTATATGGCCCGTTTTAACTCTTAATAGTCCGACACGTTGTACCAATTGCATGTCGCTACTATTTAATAAACATGCTGTTGAATATCTTGAAACTAATTTGACTGGGCACTGTTGCAGCAACAACACCCAGTCAAATTAGTTTCAAAATATTCAATAGCCTACCTGCATAGTTTTCTGGAAATTGATATTCACTGAGGCCCGCGATCGTTCTATCCGAACACGAGCGAGGTATGGGTGGAGCTTAGCTAGGGATGGGCGGGGCATAACTAATATGGAAAGGTCCATTCCATCACATGATGTGTTCGTCCGAGCTACTGCAAACATGTAATATGATAAGAAGCCATTTTATCGTATCAGACATCAGAGCGTACACCATGGCTAAGTCTATTGCGGATCTTTGCATTCAGTCGCCACGCTCCAACCTCGCCATAATCCCGCGGATCTGTCACTGAAAATGCGGAACTTATAACAAAGTTGTTAATAAATGTGGGAGATTGATTCTCTGAACATGTTACTTTCAAAGACGACCCTGCAGATCTCCATCAAATACAGGATGGGAGGATATAACGCGGAACATGAGATAGAAGTCATGTAATCAAGTCAGTGCTGTCGACCGTGTACTGGTAACGACATACAATGTGCTCACGAACTGTCACGCGCTGTAGATATTTGAATGACGGATATGAGAGAGAACAAAGACTGCTCATCATCCTAATGGACGGATTCATTGTTAGAAAAGGCACCGCCCAATTCACCACCGCCTTTACGCGCGCTGGAATCCATTTCAAACATTGAGACCGGAATTCCCAAATTCGAAATTTTTAGGCAACTATACAGGTAGGCCTAAGCTGTTGAATATTTCAAAACTAGTTTGACTGGGTGCGGTTGCTGCCAGAAGCAAATTAGTTTTAAAATATTCAACATAGGGTTTTATTAAAATTTAAATTCACCATGGATAATTCATAGGCCATGCATATTGGTGACCATCGTTCTATTACGCGGTCTTTGCCCTCGAGCGACGCTCCCATATCGAGTACGAGCGTACGTTATTACGATGATTTGTTACGGACTTATTTGATTTTTGTGACGATACAGAATTACGACATTTTGATTGTGACGTCAGCTAACAAGTGACGTATTATGACATCAGACACGCGAGTAACGTATCTGATCCTTGGATTTCTTCCGCGCTCAGGATGTGTTTGCTATCTGCTTCTCTAGAGTTTCCTTATCTAGTCCTCTCTCGTCGACCGTCGAATTTGGGCTGCATCATTTGCGTAGATCTCTGTACCAATTCTTTTCCTTTAAACCTGTGATGGATACACCTGTGAGTTGCTGTAACGCCTATAAGTTGATGTGATGGACAGTCGCGCGCCAGTTAGCTGGTGTTAGTTTGAATAAAAATAGAACATCATAAATATAATTGAATTTCGTAAGTTCCTCCTTTTTATAGGAGCACAGCCCAAACTGAGAGCGTCACTGCTCAGTGAGGTTCCTGGACACGTATCCACACCCATTGGGGGTGTTTCTACAATTATTTGTGACGTATTTACAGACAGTCTAATCAGGGAACCAGGGAGCCTCAGACAGCGTCGTTAACAGCTATGACGTAGGCTGTTAGATCCTGGTGCCAACTATACAGCACAGCGAAGTCCAGTCTGCTCACATCTGTACCATCCGCCTTTTTAGATAGGCGTCTTACAGGCTTCGGTTATGACATCTTGGAGATACTGACGGCAGGGCTGAGATCCGACATCTACTATTTACACTATCAGAGCACATTCACAACTGAGCTCGCGATACTGGGCCTACCACTCAGAGTGAGTTCCTTTCCGTCCCCCATGGCACATACACCACGTGATACCGGACCGATGCCTTTAAGTTCCCTCCGAAGGACGTCTCATGTGAATGACGTATGGAAGGCGTAGGTTTTAACACCTTGATCATATTCCTGAATGCGGGATCGAACCCAACTCTTTGGATTGGAATTCAAAGCATGTGCGGCACAACAGTTTTGCCAACCCAGCAAATGTGTCATTTAAATTCAAGATTATCACGATAACTTGGAATATCAGATTTATGCATTAACTTTATCCTTGACAGGGCTATTAAGCGACCGAGCATAACACAACCATTTAACAGTCAAGAACAAATTATTATTCACAAATCTTTAATCAAACAACTACGAGTGTCCGACTGCAAACGCGTAGCTCACAGCCGATTATTGGTTGAATTTCGCATACAAAACCATAATTTTTGTCAATTCACATTTCCAGAGTATCCATCTATCATCTGACGTCATATGACGTCATTATCAGCTAAGCGTCGTGTAGGATGACGTCGTAATCAGTATGTCATAAATGATATGGCAGCAACAGGGCCAGTCAAATTAGTTCCAAAATATTCAATAGCTTACCTGTATAGCTTTCTGGAAATTAATAGTCAGGGAGTTCTGAGATCGATCGATCTCAACACGAGCGAGGTGTGGGTGGAGCTTAGTTAGAGATGGGCGGGGTATAGTTAAAAATGGAAAGGTCGATTAACTTACAGATTGGCTTGAACAAATTCTAATTAAGACAATAACCGCGCCGTCAATTATAGTTCATTGCACTTTGGACCAGTAACTATGACCCGAATGCAATTTTGCAACAATGTTGTCTAGATATCATCTATGCCATATGGAAAATAGCAACTTGTTTCCCATCATCCTCATGACTTCGTAACTTCTTTGCAATCGAAAGGCCGACATAGTATATGGTCGACGACGACGACGTATAAGACTCACCTGTGTCAACAAAGACTGCAATAAGAATCCACAAAACACCTATCACAAGATACAATCCAGGCGAGAAGTAATTCATTGTTAGGTAAAAATAAATCCTTGACGGTTGCACATATAGGCCTCAGGAGAGCCTTAATACGGCATTATATCTAATGTGAGTCCTCATTGTTAATAAGACCTATACATTGATCACTAAGTTGATGAGAGAGTCATGCCACATCATTGAAGCATCCATGAGAACGAGGCCACTGGTGAGAGAGTGTACGGGAATCAAGCACTTATTTACTTGGTTGAGAGAAAGAGAGAGAGAGAGAGAGCGAGCCAGCACTTACAAGTTTTCCATTGGTCGTTTTATGTCAATATGCCGCGCGCTAACTGGATAGTGTTCTTGCTCGCGGGAGAAACGGTCAGAGCAACGATTCTTGATACATTGTGCGGTTTACTAAAGAGGTCGCCAAGTAAACACTTTCAAGCAGAGATCATGAGAGACGCGTAGAGCCGATTGAACCTTTCAATTTGACTAATAGAGACCGCCGAGATTATGATTGTGCTGTCACATGTTACATAATTGATTATGACGTCGTATACTTGAGTGGCAGATCGGATCTATCACTTGACGTCACACTGCTGATATACACCTATTGACGTCACAATAATGATATACACCTATTGACGTCACAATAATGATATAACCTATTGACGTCACAATAATAATATACATCTATTGACGTCACAATAATCATACACACATATTGACGTTACAATAATGATAACACACCTATTGACGTCACTATAATGATATACATCTATTGACGTCACAATAATAACATACACCTATTGACGTCACCATAATGATACACACCTATTGACGTCACAATAATGGTACACACATATTGACGTCACAATAATGATATACACATATTGACGTCACAATAATGATACACACCTATTGACGTCACAATAATGATATACACCTATTGACGTCACAATAATGATATATACCTATTGACGTCACAATAATGATACACACATATTGACGTCACAATAATGATATACACCTATTGACGTCACGATAATGACACACACACACACACACACACACACACACACACACACACACACACACACACACACACACACACACACACACACACACACACACACACACACACACACACACACACACACACACACACACACACACACACACACACACACACACACACACACACACACACACACACACACACACACACACACACACACACACACACACACACACACACACACACACACACACACACACATTGACGTCACAATAATGATATACACCCATTGAAGTGACAATAATGATACACACCTACTGACGTCACAATACACAAAATCTTTCCAAAGATATAGATTTCAGAGTATTTTAATGTGACCAAATCTATATCAGCAGTCAATTCAGATAGTGCTAAGTATTCGTCCTAATAATATATTAACTCCCACAGCACACCCCTCTTCTAATGAGAAGCTATGGTGGTGATACTGGTGGCCACCATAAAGAGGGTCATTCAGGCCCGTGTGTGAAACACTCCACCAGCACATGCTGTACATACAACGAGACGAACGAAAACTAAAGTCAGTGCAAATGGAAAATGAAAATCATCAGTCCAACATTTTCATGACGACGACGACGACGACGACGGCGGCGGCAACGACGGCGGCGGCGACGACGACGAAGACGATGACGACGACGACGATAATGGTGTACTGTATTCTGCGGCTGCAGGAGTAGAAATATTCTACAGCTGCAATCAGTCCTTCTTCGCCTTTGACAACTGTGTATTGTATGTATGTGTGTGTATGATTACTGTATTCTGCGGCTGTAGGAGTAGGAACACACGAAAGCCCAGAAGGCTCATTCGTGATTCAAAATTCAAAATTCAAACATCGAAATTCAAGATTCAAACTTCGAAATTCAAAACTCGACTTCGAAATTCAAAGCTCGACTTCTAAATTCAAAACTCGACTTCGAAATTCAAAAGTCGACCTCGAAATTCAAAAGTCGACTTCGAAATTCAGAACTCGACTTCGAAATTCAAATCAGCCAATTACGAACGTGTTACAATTATGTAAATTTATGCTAGCCAATCAGATCTAGGTCATGCAGAGATAAACCGCCATTTTTTGTAGAAATGTATATGTATCTTGCTCGTATTGATCGAGAGAAGTGGTGGCTACAATGACGGTGGTGGTGGGATGCTGCAGCTTGTGGCGGTGGTCGTTGTGGTGGTCGTGGTGGCGGTGGTCGTGGTGGGGGTGGTCGTGCTGCTGCTACTGGTTCTGATAGAGACGACGACGATGATGATGATAAGGATGTACGGGCGGGTGGGTTGGGTGGGCGTGCGTGTGAGCGCTTTGTGCTCGTTTGTCTGACTAACTGGCTATAATTGTCGGACTACTGGGCTGGCGGTCTAGTCGGTAAAATTGTCGGACTATTGGGTTGTCGGAGTAGAGGAGCATCCCCGAATTTTAGAGCAAGGGGCGACGGTATTAATTAGTGTTATTATGTCTAGACTCGATCCACGGGCGCATACATTCGTACGCATTAAGTTTCTTCTTAATAAACAGGCCAGGATGCTATCTTTAGACCCGGGGCACAATGCCTCAGCAATAGAGGTAGCCTTGCTCAAGTGTGGCCTATATCTTGGCATTAACTACCTACGAAGTAGGTATATAGGCATATAGGTATATAGGCCAACACCTATCAGCAACAGGAATAGCCGAGTTACCGAGTTGCTCAAGCGATAAAGTTGCACCCACGAAGAATGCACACGTCTCTCCATTTCCGAAACCACAATCTTCATCGGCGCCATGATTGTTTTAAACGTACGGACGTTTAGCGGAAACATCAACTAGTATAAACGTACCCTAGCATGACACAGAAATCCGATTGGCTGGCCTAAATTCACATAAATGTAAAATGGCTCGTGATTGGCTGATCTAAGATTTGAATTTCGAAGTCAAGTTTTGAATTTCGAAGTCAAGTTTTGAATTTCGAATTTTGAATTTTGAATTTCGAATGAGCAGTCTGAGCTTTCGTAGAAACCCTACTGGGTGACTAGATTTGTCATGGTTTCTCATTTGTAATGCAGGAAACATGTTCAGATATGTAGCTTTTCGTCTATCTGTGTTTGTGTGGGTGGGTGCCTGGGTGGGTTGGGGTATAACCTTCATTTTAAAAAGTTTTGTGTATGTGTCTGTGTGCAGGACGTGCTGCGTTTCATGTCCCCATACACATGTCACACCATCCAGTAATTCATTAGGGGTGGGTCCGGGGGGGGGGGAAGGAGAGTACTACCCCGGAAATTTTTGAAAATTAGAGATGCCACGAGAAGCATCTTCCTGCACTTTTAAGGACAATTGACAAAAATCCTTGTTAATTTGCCTGTATGTTTTCTCGATAGGTAGTGACATATCATGCTCTGGCTCACGTGCCTTGGCTATGCGGCTATGCCGCTGTGAAGTAGTCAGATGTATACGCCTTTGAATTTTACTCCAAAAACTACTATGTTGACTAAAACACTATACTACGATATAATAGAGTAGACTAAGTAGCATAGGTAAAGGCATGGCCAATGCACGCATTTTTGGGATACAAATTCAGACGTCTTGGCCCGTTATGGATAATAATACCGGGACAAGCAAGATTGAGATTTGGTGGTAGGGGACTCGGGGAGACAGAGGAAGTGTCCCTTCCACTATGTGCCTGACTAAAATCCCATCCCAACAAATAAGTTACCTGAGTAAATCACTTACTTTTCTTAGAAAGTTCGAGAAATCAAAACTAGTATCCGTCAGACAAGTTTAACCCTTTCAGGACTAAGCCGACCAAAACCGGCCTGTGCAGTGGTCTCGTGAAATGCCCATTTGCAGGACAGAAGAAGACTATTTTTTATGTTCTACCACTAGAATGACTGGCTTGATAAACGAGCCAGTCATTCCAGTGATAAAATTTAAAAAATAGGCTTCTCTTGATCTGCAAATGGACATTCCCTTGGAGAAAATTGAAATTTCACTGATCAAATTTCAACATTAAAGGGTTAAACTATTCTGTCCTTAGAAGTATTTTTACATTGTCATCCGAGAAATAATTGTGTCAGTTTACTGACTTTAGTATGTTATATCAAATTTTCAACGCAGCTACACAACATCTTTCAGTCAATCAAATCTCAAAATACTTAACAGTAACAATTATTATTTGAATGGTTACTATCCATTCAATCTAAGGATTAACAAGGTTTAACACCAAGGACTTATAAACAGACAAACAGTCACATAACAAGTCTAACTAAGAAAATAACTAGATTGGATTACAGGCTAGAGAATGTATCGGTTTAGAACATTCTCTTTGAGACTAAAAAACAGACGCAATATTGACTCAACATTAGGGAAGGCTGATTGAATATTATCCCGTATTATGACATGATACAGATCCTGGTGGGTTAGCTGTGCTTTATCTGTGTAATTTTGTTTAATGTAAGCATGGAAGTGCTTGAGTTCCCCAACCAGATTAACATCAACATCCTTAGGATATGATTTCATGAGAAGCTCTACATGGTCATGCAACTGCTTTTCGGAGGCATTTAGGTCTACCAAAAATGAGAAGTTGCTTGCAAGTGATTCGTAGATCTGGACTCGTTTATGTAAGTTGGTTTCCAGTGCATCGATCACTGGAATGAAGTATTTCACCCGAAACTTATCTCTTGGAGAAAGCATTTCCTCGGCATCTGGTGCATCTCCATCATTGACTGTCCTTTTTCCTGAGTCGTTTCCGTTTACTAACACACTTATAGTCGATATTAGGCCGCTTCTCTTTTGCTTGAAGTTCAATTTCATCAAAAAGTTCACGGGTTTCTTGCACAAAATGAGAGAGGGATGCATAAAGAGCTGCACATGTACTCAATGATATTTGTGGATCCTGCAAGGCCTTGCTGGTTTTGTGGAATTGACCCAACAGACGATTCCAAAAGTTTAACATGAACACAAACTCAAACTCTTCCATCTTTGACTGCACGCTGCTAGCCTCTCTCCTTGTATCCCCTTTCTCACTGTCATCGCTACGGATATGATTCAGAGCGTCAATACTTGTATCATAACTCTCTGTGATGGCAGAAGTAATCTTTGCATGAGCTTCCCATCGAGTGTCAGAAAGGCATTTTGGTACAGCGGAATTGGGATGCAAAAGAGATTTAAGCACTGTCCATCTCTTAGTCCATGCAGAGAAAAATGTGTACACGTGTTGCACAACAGCGAAAAAAATGGACTGTCTCTAAACACCAATCAACTGCAGCATGGCCGACAAGATTTAGGGAATATCCAGCACATGGAACAAATATAGCATATTCGTTTTTATCTAGAAGTTTTTGTTGCATGCCATTATACCGTCCTGCCATGTTTGCGGCATTGTCATATGACTGGCCTCTGCATTTATTGAAGTCAATTTCCCATTCATTGAATAGATATTCGAGCATCATGTTGGCCATATTTTCACCAGTATGTTTCTTTAGTTCAAGAAAAGTTAGGAAACGTTCAATGGGAAAACCATAATAGGGTGACACGTACTGTACGATAACAGTAAATTGATCGACATGCAAAAGGTCAGGTGTTGCGTCTAGAGATAAACAGAAATATCCAGCTTGTTTTAGATAATCCAAAATGGGCTGTTTCACCTTTTTGGCCATGAGCTTAATAAATTCATCACATATCGTCTTGGACAAGTATGACGGTGTTCCAGATCCACTGTTTCCATACAGTTTTATATGATTCGCGAGAAATGGATCAAACTCAGCAATAAGTTCAAGCAGACCTAGAAAGTTGCCATTATTTGGTGTGCCGGATCTTTCATTGCTACCCCTAAAAGCTAGATCACGTTCTGCCAAAGTACGCACGACGGCAATCACACGTTGAAGCACATGCCTCCAGTACTCTTGTTCCTTTTTCATCTGATTCTCCAGGTGCGAATCTAACGTCAATCCACGTTGCCTCATCAGATAAGTAAGCAAAGCAGTTCTGTGGTCCTCAGAAGTCTCGTGATTCTGAATTACAACAGGGTTTCGCCAGTCATTAAGTCCTTCACCAGAGAAACAATGTTTGTCTTGATGAATGGAGCAGCTTACAGACAAAACAGTATACACACCCAGTTGTTGGGGAATATACCAGCCATTCTCTATTGTATGTTTCTCCATTAACCTTTGTTCAACTAAACAGACCCTTTGAACAATATCTAACCTGATTTTTAAACGACTGCTTCGATTTTTCAAATGAACCATCCCAGTTTTGATACTCTGATGGGCCTTCCTGTATACAGTATGAAATGTCCTCTTCAGTCAAAATGCCCCATAGACCAACATCATTGAACTTCTTTTCGTCAACTCCAGGTTCCGTAATATGCTCATGAATCTCAATTGTAGTTAGCTCATTTACATCTGCATCGTGGATCTCATTTGCAATTTGCACGTTTACCTCTGTGTTATTGATCTCAGTTGATGATGTGGGTTTTGAAGTTTCCATATATGGCTGAATCTCCTGACTATGAGCTCCATCCTTGATTGGAGCAAAGTAAGACACAACCTTTGGTAAGTGTTTTAGCTGCTCCTCAGATTGTTGCCTCCTTTTTCTTTTCTGAGACCCGCTTTCAAATGTTCTCTTCATTTTCTGAGAATGGCTCCCTATGAAAGAATGCAAAAGATATATATTTAGGTTAAGAGAAATCTGTCAGACTTTTTGATATTTTATTTGCCTAGGTTACTGTTATGGTCATTTGCTGATATTTTTAAAACATGCCTTATGTAGCATGTTCTTTTGACATTTGGTTAGAATGTAATGCTATCATTCTAACCAAATGCCAAAAGAGCATGCTATCATCAATCATTCATAAAAAGCTATTCACTAACTTGAGCAGTTTCTTTATACATCCTCATGTGGGTTTTCATGCACATGTTTAGTGTGCCATGTGGGCAAACTGCTAGAAAAACTATGTGCATAGAAAAGCAGCCTAACTCATCGACAGCTTAGAAGTCTTAGACAACGCCTTCCAGCAAAATTGTTTCCAAAATAGCCAACAGTTGCTACTGGTTCAGTAAAAGGAAGAAAGTTGACATCGGTCTAGCAAGACAGGGCCATCTCTTCTTACCACACCGATATCAACATTGTGCCTTTTACTGAACCAGTATCGCCCATTATTTATGAAAAGCACAGATTGTTCATTGAGTTATAATAGTATATACAACATATAAGTTAGTAGAGTGCTATGTCAACACTAAGAGTAATTCTATACGGTAAAGTCGGTAATACTGTTACTGTACTACGAATTACTTCTTCAAGGTTACGAATTACTACTTCAAGGTTGTCTAGATTTCCTGCACAATGATGTTGCGAGGGTGAGGGTCTGATTGCTCATTCTACAACTCTCTAATTATGTACTTTTATGTTACAAACATTCTGTAACATGTCCTGAGATTTCAATTGCAATGCTTCATGCAAAGCAGCGTCCTGGTAATTAGCTTCAAAATGTTCAGCAGCTTACCCATATACCTGGCTGCATTTAGTATTGAAAAATTAAAATCTTATCAGTATTAAACCTTTTGTTTACAATCAGAAAAAGTACTTTTAATAATGTTTTCATGATAAATCATATCTCTGTAAAATGTCAGTTAATGGGATACCCTGATAACATGCCAATGTTGGTCCAAACTAATTTTGCCCATTGCTTTAATGTAGACCCAACACATTGGCTCGACATGTTATGGCAATGCAGTTTGCCAATGTTGGCTAGCTAGCCATAATCTGCCACATTAGTGATGGTGCCAACCAATTGCCAACGCGGGAATCTTGCATCACATTTCATTAAACTTTCTGTTAAATCATTCTAGCTGTTTAACCATTAATTAGCAATGTTCACAACAATCGAAAACTGGTAACATACCATTTTGGCACTGTTAAAAATGTATTCTTACCTCTAGTTTCTTTCGAATTCTCTGAAAAGATATCGCATAAATTATAAACGGCTTTAACTGAGCAGGAAAAACTGTGATACATGTGACCATATGTGAATAGCAGACGACAGCAGATCTGCAGGGTTGCCAGATCGTAGTTTCATTTAACAACATCTTTGACTTTCTGTTCTTGACGACAATTGTATTTTCTAAATTTGTTAAATGACGGAACAGTGTTGGTGAGCATTATAATTTAGATTATATACAATATGCAGTTTTTTACCTCTTTATACCTCTGGGTAGTGTGAACAGATGAAAAAGAAATATTATTATTTATTATTATTAATTATTATATCTTTTTTCTTTGCTTAATTGCTTATTTATTTTTTAACGAGACCACACTTAATCACATGTTTTGAGGCCCTAAGCTTCTTGATTTTAGGCCACTCATCTTCTGTGTAATGTGTACAAATGAAAAACATTTAAAACAAATTATTATAATATTCCTTTACTTTGCTTCATTTATTTTTAATGAGGCTCGCTTATTGACATATTTTGAGGCATATATATTTTTTTGCTTCTTGACTTTTTAGGCACCTCATTTTCTGGTTACTGTGTACAGATGAAAAACAATTATTATTATTATTATTATTATTATTATTATTATTATTATTATTATTATTATTTAATGAGGCCCCGCTGAATGGCGCTGATTCACATATCTTGAGGGCCTATATATATATTTTTGCTTCATGATTTTTGAGGCCCCTCAATGTCTGATGCCCTAAGCTGTAGCTTAGCTAGCTTATCATTAAATCCGGCATTGTCCTTATGTGATAACGTCATCGCATGGCTTTGCATTTACTGTGTTCCAGTGAGCTCTCTATGCGGATGTCTTCTCGCATTCTTAGCACATGGCTAGAGTTCACTGATATGGCGCTGAACGTTATTGTGTTACCATGGAGATGATGAACCCGGCAATAAGTCACGTGTTTTCTACTCAGAGTTTATTAGAAGAGGGGAGAAGAAACCGCGCGCGCGCGCGCGCGTGTGTGTGGGGGTGGGGTGGGGGGGAAGGGGTGGGGTGTGTGTGGGGGTTGTGTGTATGTGTTTGAATGTCAAGGAATGACACAAGCTGAGGTAGCTCTTTAACTGTTACTATCTTAACGGTTTAATGGCTAAATTTGTTCAAGAAAATCAAAATAGTTGCTTATGGAATGCCCATTGGCCGGTCAAACGAAGACTATCTTTGACAATTTACCACTGAAATTGGATGGGGGTGGGTGGGTGGGGGGTGGGGGTGATGAGTGGGGGTGGGTGGTTGGGGTGGGGGTGTGTGTGGGGGTGAGGGGTGTGTGTGTGTGAGGGGGGGATGAGGTGAGGGGGTGGGGGTGGGTGAGGTGGGGAGGGTGGGGGTGGGGGAGGGGGTGGGTGGGGGGATTTAGGGGTTATGGGATATGGTGCTATAATATAAAGATTTCTCTAGTAATAGCACCTTTGCTGAATAATTGCTATACCCATGACCCACGCAATAAATCTTTGACACTGGGTGCTGTCAATATTAATACATGTAGTGGACTAGCGGTACCTGATTTTCTGGAGGTAGATTCTGGTCCTTATGAAATTATCGAGTTATATATGATAAAGTATATTTATTCATTGCAACGCACAGTATCAAATTAGCCAATTGCAGATCGAAAGACATAACCCAAGTCGACATTAAGCAGCGATTAAGACATTAGCAAAATTATTTACTACAGACAAAATTGAAGATTTCTAAAACACCAAACAGCCAATATGCAAACTTTAATGTTTGCTGTTGCTGCATGGGAACTGTATCTAAAAGAGAGAGAGAGAGACAGAGAGAGAGAGAGAGAGAGAGAGAGAGAGGGAGGGAGGGAGGGAGGGAGGGAGGGAGGGAGGGAGGGAGGGAGAGAAAGAGAGAGAGAGAGAGAGAGAGAGATTGGCGGGGTCAAGAAAGAAGGGAAGTTTGGAGAGATATTTTATGGTACACTAATTAGAATAACATTATTGTCCAATAATACAAAAATAGTAAATGCTATATTTGCAACAGAGACGATAAAGATATTCTTAACAATAATAAGAACATGATACAAATAATGATGACAAGAAATAAGCAGTTCATTGCCATTCGCATCCGATATGACAGTTATGTTACAATACAGTCAAATACAGTGTTATATGCTCTTTCAAATACTTATTTGGCAGTCACTAGATGCCCTTCATCTGCTGCCATTTTAAGAACATATTGAAGATTTCGGGTTGTCTACCCTTGTTGATGACGTATGCTCTACCCCCTTCGATGAAACCTTGTACGAATGGTTGCTGCGACAACCGGTCCCACCGATGAAGATGGAGCGCGACACTAGCTCGCCTCGTAGGTACACAGAGACCTGACGGTATTTATATTAGTGCCTGGGCCTGATCTAACTACGCGCTTCAGAACGATTGGTTCGACACGGTGGTCTTCCGTGTTCTCCAGAGTAAGAACAAATATGTGACAAACTTTTGCCTTGTATAATATCACAAGGTGATCGTTTTAATTGCTAACTAACTGTGCAATAACCCTACAAAGTTGGTAACTTTTACTGTTACCTAGCGATCTATTTACAATCATTAAATATTACAATTCAATGTTTCCTAAGTTTCCCTAACTTTCAACCAGCTCTTGCCTACTTAAAACCATTCAGAGTGTTTCACAAGGTGCGAGGTGGACCGAATTCCCGATTGAAAGTTAAAGTCCCCCTTATATACTATCTCAGTTTCTATTCTCCCCCCATCTTGGTTTCGCACCGCCGGAGGTTGCTCTGATTATCATTGGATTATGACATCACTTTGACTAATCAAAACTCCGAGCCTCCCTCCTGGGGAGGGTGCTCTTTTACCTAGCACCTGCGGTTTGGGATGGATTATCTGACGGATGCCCTGCCAAGAATGACGAATGCTTGTTTGATAACAAGGGTTTGGGCTGGATTACCATGCCTCTTCTGACGGATGTCCTGCCAAAAATGACGAATGCTTGTTTGATAGCAAGGCTTACTGGTGGATTAGCACGCCTCTACAATTAATATGTTTTTGATAATATCTTTCGATTGTGTACCTAATGCCTGCAGGACGCTACACTGTCCATGTCCTGTTCATTACCTATTAGCCGATAACCTGTGGAATGCTAGAGTTAACTGGCACACGAGTTACCATTCCTCATAGCTGGATTATTTTCGGCTTATCTTGTCCCACACTCCGTGAGAACACAGACCGCTACGTAACTAACTAAGTCCGTTTGTCGTATCTAATCCCTTGATTGATTCCAACCTGGTGCTAACCACTATCTTTTATGCTCGATTCAGTTTCTGTGAAGCGGTACCTGCGTGCTAGCTGACGTCAGTACCTGCTGCTAGTCATCCAGTGCTGATAATATATATCAAAATAATAAGATGCTGGTAATACATCTAAGTATAGATGATGATCAGTGCTAGTAACGTATCTAAACATAGCCGCTGATCAGTGCATCTTAATATACATGGTGACATAGTCTATTAGCTCACCTGGTATTCACACATGAATTTCACTCGGGACTTACTCGTACATACAAGATGTCCAGTGGGGTCATGACTTCCCACAAAGACACTCCCATATCTACACATGCCCCTCAACCGAAGTTAATTAACCGTCTCTTAAGGCCTAAAGAGAGTGATAATTAACTCGTTGTGCACCATCAACAACCTAAACCACGCCATACCAGAGTCCTCCAGACTATGTCATACACCATAATTATAACATATTGTAACTCGACAATGTTAACTAAGCATGTCCGGGTAACGGAATATCATGCACAAATGACCGTCCCTGGAAACATAGGAAAACAGCATAATCCTATACAAAATACAAACTGTCCGGGTAATGGAATATCATGCGCAAATGACCATCCCCGGAAACACATTAATAGCATCACTAAGATATAAACATAATATTCTTAATACGATATTATCGGTACAATATAAATCCACAGTGCAAAACCATTACAAATCATGTTCAATTATTGCGAGAATATTATAAAGTCAATCTCCTACCACTGAGTGTTCCATACACAGCATATGAAATTCACTCCAAAATGTCATTGGGATGAGTCCAATCGATCACCAAGATCAACGTTGGGTTCCCCAATGTCATTGTATAGCTCCACGTCAATCCAGAGGTCAGCCGTCGGGTCGATCTCAGTCCTGGCAACAGCATTAGGCGATGACCCGGCCAACATCTCCACCATTACCGGCAGGGCTGCAGTTCCCCACAGGGGCGGAGGATGAATCTGACGTGGCGCACTACTATGGGCCGCAGGTGGCTTGCATTTGTTCCAAATCCACATGCGTCGTAGAACGCCACATTTATATAAGATAAATATCACAATAATTACCACAACGGAGGAGCCCGTTGAATATGATACGAAAGCGCGTACTCCAATGCCATCGACCATCACTGGGTCGATCATGGACAGTGGTGCTAGCGGCACGTACTTGGACTTTCGTAAATGGTTCCAGGGTTGCATTTTCAAATGATTCACAATCATGGACTGATTCAGAACTCCGGTCACATCCAAATGGGGCATCTCAATGGCCAGGCTAACCCGAGGGTACGTCCGACTGTAAAATGCAACAGGCTCGAATTGCCAGCCCTTCCCGCTATAACCACATTCGCCAGACATTAATGCATACACTCCATTACTCACCACACAGCGGTCGGTCAGTCGTCTGTCGCAGTGTATATCCATTGTTTCACCGAACGTTTGCAACACTACGCCTATTTTCTTATCGGCAAACAGTCATTTGATTGGAGAGCTGAATATTACAAGCACTGTCGGTCGTATTGGTTGACAGGCTTACAATGCATGGAACGTTGGTCTTGTCGACCCATAGTGGACCATGACACACCTGGGGCTACTCCCCGCAACATTCGGATGGCGTGAAGTACCATCCAGTCTTGGTGTCAAGACCGATGCTGGTCTGCGCGATCAGTACTTGCATGTAGTATCCCCTCGCAATTAGCGGTTCCGGCCACGCATGCAACCCGTATTCGATATATTCGCCCCCGTCAATTAGCGGTAATGTCGCTACGTAATGGAGTCGTGAGTCGTCTTTCCATAACGGATACACAACCACGTTGCGGTAGTACCACTGATACGGACGTATCAGTCGATTTCCCACACTAACTTGTTTGGCCACGAAATTGAGGTCAGGAGGACTGAATAATTCTTCCGTTAGTCTACCTAACTCTAGGGATGCCCTTTGTCTATGAAACTGTGCAGCTGCCTTCTGGTAGCTATACACTACACTTTCGGCAGAGTCAATAATGTGTTCAAGTCGCACTAATGCATATAAGTCGGCTTGTCGGGCGGCGTGCACCTTAAATATATCGCTCACATTTCTAGTTAATTCCACTAGGCCAGCGGTAACTTCGTTGATACGGTCAACGTTGGTAGTGATCCCTACGAATGCCAGTTTCACGTGGGATGCTAGTTTGTTGGAGAAATGTACCAAACGATTCATGTCTCTTAAAGCAACTTTGACTACCTCTTTAATTGCATCTATATCACCAGAGGTAGCGGTACTGATGAGGCTATGTCCCCGACAAAGTCAAATAAGCCACGTTTGCGTCATATACTGTCCCTACTCACCATAGTTTGTTGTGTCCTAACAGCGATCTTCTTAATATTGTTAACACGATGTTGCAAACCAAAAATGTCTTGAATGCTCAACGAAGTCTTTTGACAGATGTCCGCAATAAGAACACGAAATTGCACCAAACATTCAAGAAATTTGGCAGGCAAATAAGGGTGGTTGATAGACACCACTATCGTCCATTCAGCCTGGATAACGGATATATCCTCGGGGTTAGTTATCATTACCCCGTTCGGTAATCTATGTACACTAGACTTTTACACAGTCCAATTACTAAACTCACTAGAGCTATTACCACACCTAATCGTAAAATATACATGATTACACGCTCTGTGATGTTTACTGGTACAAATCATAGACAGAAGGATAATGAGCGGCGGCTATGTCGCCTTATAACTGCCTCTATATGATCGATGAAGTCATCGTACAGGGCGCGGCCGAACGCGCCAATCCTGAGCCGCCTGCTGTCAAGCTCGACTTCCGGGACATGACTGCGCTTGCGCATAAAGTAACGAGGCGCTGGTAGCGTTTCCATTGGTTCTGGCACACTCTCGGGTACCTCCTCCAAGCTGTCCATCACCACCAGCTGAGGAGTCACGTGAGTTTCCATCGGTGACTCATGGTTTAGAGTCTCACTCGTACCAGGTTGACCGATGTTATTATCAACCATCCTACCCCTCTTGCTCACCCTCGGCTCATCATCAGAAGCTGGTCGCTTCCTACGAGTTCTCTTACCAAGGGTTGCCTTAGGGTCAGATTCTGGCCCTTCTTCGGACCTTGGGAGCATCACCACCCTTGGATGATGGCTGTCTTTCGTACACTTTGCAGGGTTACGAATAGGGCGTGGCCATACCTTGTCCCAGCACATTTCTGAGTCGACTACGTGTAACTTAGATATATTCAGTACGCGCACCTTCCCAGACCTTTGATGCCGGACATGAGCCACTGGCCCATTGATCTTAAAGATCTCATATTCAGGGTCACTGTGAGAGGTCAACTTCATGCGTTCCTCCGCCTTTACGACCACCGAATCACCCACCTTAAATACACCAGCGTTTGCACGCTTGTCAATCTGCTCATGGTGGACCTCACGAGACCTAGCCATTTCCATATGAGCGTGCAGTAGGGCATTGCTGAGACAGGTCAGTCTCTCAACCAGATCCTGCGATGCGTCTACTGGAATAGCAAACGGCAGTCTTGCCCGTCGACCGTAGGTCAGATAAAATGGCGTATATCCTGTCATGGAATGACAAGTACTGCAATACGCGGTTAAAGCCGCACCCAATTCGTCCTCCCATGTACGAGAAGCATTGTTAACCCCTTTCTGGACTAAGTCCTTAAGGGTCCGATTGAACATCTCGGTACGCCCATTGGTTTGTGGGTGGTAGGGACTCGATCTTCTATGGTCGATCCCATGCTCTCTAAACCGCTCTTCTAGCGACTTAGAACAAAACTCCTTCCCCTGATCCGTTATCACGATCTCAGGGACACCATGACGAGCGACGTACTCGTTGAAGAACTTGTCCTCAACATTTTGAGACGTCTTTGCTGGAATCGGATATGCCTCTGCCCACGCAGAACAGTGATCGATCACCATCATGATATACACATTACCTTTACTCGACTCCAACAGTGGACCTATCAAATCCATGCCGATTATCTGACTCGGATAATTGGCCATGGGCATTTCACTGTACCGTGGTCGAGTAGTGACAGGTCGGTTGACCTGGCACGTCGTACACGTCTCTAGCATCCGTACCACGTCTTTCCTCAAAGACGTCCACACAAACGAGTCTCTTACCATACCGATGGTCTTTTTCCAGACCTTGGTGACCAGCTCGTTCATGAGCTTTCCGGAGCACTTTCTCACGGAACAGGGTAGGTAAGACAATTCGGGGGTACTCAGCGTCCAACGCTGAGGGCGTAAATTAAAGAATACAGAATACCGTTCTTGACCATGTACTCCTCCGGGGTGTTCTTAAACAACTCCGGGTATTCCTTGGTCTGCTCGGCACATAACCTGTCGTAGGGAATGTCAAATACCTCCAGAGGGACATGCGGTAACGCACCTTCATCCACATCCGGTATGACAAAATCGCCTGTGTCTAAGGTGGCGATCTCCACTGGACGACGTAACCTGGACAACATGTCCGCTCGAATATTCTTCGAGCCTTGGATGTATTCAATCTTACATCCGTACTCGGCAATCAGCACCGCCCAGCACTGCACTTTCGTGTTCTTCACTTCTCCCACAAACAAACTCTTTAGGGGTTTGTGGTCAGTATACACGGTGAACTGCGCACCAAATAGATAAGGCCTAAGCTTCTTCAATGCATAGATCACAGCATAAGCTTCCTTTTCTATTACAGGACAGTTTAGCTGACTGTCCTTCAGGGTAGAGCTTACATATTGTATTACTCTTTCCACACCCTTACCATCCAGCTGTACCAATATTGCACCTATCGCATAGCTAGACGCATCAGTATAAAGCTTATAAGGAGCATTTATATTTGGATAGGTGAGAACCGTCTCACTGCACAGCAAGTTTTGTAATTTCTTAAACGCTTGCTGTTCCATCTTAACCCCATTCAAAACGTTTATATTTCTTAGTTAACTCGATCAAAGGCGTAGCAATTTCGGCATAGCCTTGCACACAAGAGCGGTCATAACCTGTATCTCCCAGGAAACTTCTCACCTCACCCACATCGCGTGGTGGTGACATTTGCCTTATGACCTTGACCTTCTGGACCTGAGGAGCCACTCCTTGTGCAGAAACACGATACCCCAACAAGTCCACAGACTTACGGGCAAACTCGCATTTCTTTTTCTTAACCTGTAAATTGTATTCTCGAATCCTACGCATAACCTTACGCAAATGCTGTGCATGCTCAGCCGGATTTCTTGAATATATGACTACATCATCGACCCACAAATTCTCCGAAAATATCGTTCATTGCCCTCTGAAATACGGCACCTGGGTTGCAAAAAACCAAAAGGCATCCGAATCCATTCGACCAAACCTTCACTGCAAACGAACGCTGTTTTCTCTATGTCTTGGCTGTCCATTGGTATCTGCCAATAGCCAGACTTCAAGTCCATAGTCGAAAATATCGTTGCACCGCGCATCGAGTAAAAAATATCTGTTATATTTGGCAATGGATAACTGTCTTTCCGACATACAGAATTCAATTTCCTGTAGTCAACACAAAATCTCGTGTCCCCATCCTTCTTGGGCACTAACGTAATGGGTGATGCCCAGGGTGACGACGACGGTCTTATGACGCCCGCTGCCAGCATTTCAGCCACTTGATTCTTGACTACATACTGCTTGGCAAGCGGTAGACGGTAGGCTTTCTGCCTTATAGGAAACGCATCTCCTGTTGGTACCGTACACTTCACTTTGGGGACCAATCCTAAAGTGTTTGGACGAGCCGTATCAAAGTTATCTGCAAAGTCCTCAAGCACTTTGTCGATAGCCTTATATCCGGTCGTTTCTTTACAGCTCTCATACACATAATTTGTCTGTTCCCTATAGGGATACCTAAAGGGATATATCTGGCCAAACCATACTACAACTTTGGCCTGATAGTCAATCTTCGCATTTCCCAAGTGCAAAGCATCCGCTCCAAGCAAACATTCATGCCCCATTCTCGCTACTACCGTACTCGGAATAGGTTGGGCATTATCGAATTTTACTTGGTTCTCCCCCAAAATTTCTATCGGGGAACCATTTACTGCCAAGAGTGTCTTCACCCTTTTCAATGGCCTAGCATTCAACATGCTACACCATATATCCTTGCGAATCAAGGATGTACTAGCACCAGTATCCACTAAGGCATGCAAGTACTCACCCTGATCCGTTGGACCGTTTTTATCCAATTTCAAACGGATTAGAAACCGCTCGGTCGGTGAATTCACCAATGGTTTCCTCCATTGTCGTTTGACGGACTCCTCCATCCACTAACCACTTCTGCATAGCTGTTCCGGTGGGAGGATGAATTGTGTCTGACACCGTATGAATAACGGCCCATTTCATCCATCCCCTCACCGGTCAACACAAAACCGTCGCGATCTTCGTATTCATCGGTACTGTGTAAACGATTGTTCACGTCCTTCCTGACATTCCTGGAACAGTCACGCGGTGTAATAGTTCTTTCCTGCTGTCGTCGGTCGACGACGTTAATGTCGAGATCATCGTCGGTGCGAGGACGCTTGATCGCGCGTCGGGCTGGTGGACCCCCTGATCGGGCCCATGCGGGACCAGTTGGTGGCCCCTCTCTTACTGCCTGTCCATTCTTTGGGCAGTCCCGATTGAAATGTCCATCCTTTCCACACCCAAAACACTTCACCGTTACGGCAGGTGTTGTCTTCCGGTTCATATACACTCCAAAACAATTCTGGGCCATGTGTCCTTCTCTCCCGCACTGGAAACAGGTTATCGGCGGCGTCCGTCGTGGTTGTCGGGGTTGCTGGGCAGCCTGTCTGCTGACGTTCTCCCGTGGCTGTACTGCTTGACGGCAGTCGCTTTTGTAATGGCCAGTCCGGCCACAGTTAAAGCAGGTAATGTGCTGCAGATCTCGTCCCACTCTGTCTGGTCGGGCGAGGGTGGGGCGCGTTGCTTTGCCTGTGGGGCTGTCTTTTTCGTGGGCTGGGCGGCCCTAGCCACCAGCTTCTGCTGCTGTAGCTGCATGTCACTGACCATGCCACAGAGTTGCTCAATCATTTTACTTTGTTGAGCTATCTGGTGTTTCAACGTTCGCACCACACTCCAGATCTCTTTTTCCTCCTCGGGACCGACCATGTTTACCTCCATACTTTCTTCTTGGCGATCCTCGATCTTCATCACCCTAAGTAGGTCGTCACACGTAGCCTCTTCTTCAGCAATTTCAATAGCTCTGGCCAATGTAGTGGTCTTCTTTCGTACTATTCTTTTGCTCAGCCGGTGGTCGGATAAGCCTTTGAGATAAATACCCAATATGGTCCGACGGTTGTCAACGTTCTCGGTTGGGTAGGCTCGAGTGCTCATCTCACAAAACCGCCTGTTAAATGTGATAACGGTTTCATTTGTTCGCTGCCTGACCCCCTCCAAATCGTATCTGATGCGTTCGCCTTCGTTGCCTGATATGAAGTTTACCGTGATATAATCATGGAACTCATCAAACGTGACGTCTTCTCAGACTTTGCCTATCAAGAACCCATCTATGGCCCTCGATAGCTGGCCACGTGCCGCTTGGGTGATGACATAGGCAGGTATGCCTTCGAGTCTCCCCTCGTTTGCGACCCACGCTCATCGTGTTTCATCCGAGAATGTGCGTACCTCCTCCGGTACCATGCCGTCGCAGGGCTGAATCCGGTAGATCATGTCCCTGATCTCTCGGCGGTATACCCGCTCGGCCTCCCGACGGTTGCTGCTGTCGACGATGGCCCCCGCCATCGCTATGCCCATCGTTTGCATAGCGGCGACGGTTTCTGGTCGAAGCTGGTGTGCCACTGGTACTTCTATGGGTGGCATAGTTGGGTCAGCTATTCTCTTGGGTCCCTTTGCCATGCTATCTTCACTGGTAATGTAAAGCTATGATAATTCTCTGCAAACGGGGTTGCTCAGGGCAAACTACCTCTGTGGTTACTTTTACGGTAGCACCCATGTGATACTCGCGATGCTGTATGATATGGGTGCTCTCTGATAACTTTGCAGCGTTTATAAATGCTTGTACACGGTCAGTGACGTCGGTTAGTACAATTGTCGGGTTAGTTAGTGGCGTTTCTTGTTGGGCCATAAACTTATCTACTCACTGTTGACACTCAGGATCCTGGCAGGCTCGCCAATGAAGATTTCAGGTTGTCTACTCTTGTTGATGACGTATGCTCTACCCCATTCGATGAAACCTTGTACGAATGGTTGCTGCGACAACCGGTCCCACCGATGAAGATGGAGCGCGACACTAGCTCGCCTCGTAGGTACACAGAGACCTGACGATATTTATATTAGTGCCTGGGCCTGATCTAACTGTGCGCTTCAGAACGATTGGTTCGACACGGTGGTCTTCCGTTTTCTCCAGAGTAACAATAAATATGTGACAAACTTTTGCCTTGTATAATATCACAAGGTGATCGTTTTAATTGCTAACTAACTGTGCAATAACCCTACAAAGTTGGTAACTTTTACTGTTACCTAGCGATCTATTTACAATCATTAAATATTACAATTCAATGTTTCCTAAGTTTCCCTAACTTTCAACCAGCTCTTGCCTACTTAAAACCATTCAGCAATAGTGTTTCACAAGGTGCGAGGCTGACCAAACTCCCGATTAAAAGTTAAAGCCCCCCTTATATACTATCTCAGTTTCTATTCTCCCTCCATCTTGGTTTCGCACTGCCGGAGGTTGTTCTGATTCTCATTGGATTATGACATCACTTTGACTAATCCAAACTCCGACCCTCCCTCCTGGGGAGGGTGCCCTTTTACCTAGCACCTGCGGTTTGGGCTGGATTATCTGACGGATGCCTTGCCAAGAATGATGAATGCTTGTTTGATAACAAGGGTTTGGGCTGGATTACCATGCCTCTTCTGATGGATGCCCTGCCAAGAATGACGAACGCTTGTTTGATAGCAAGGCTTACTGGTGGATTAGCATGCCTCTACAATTAATATGGTTTTGATAATATCTTTCGATTGTGTACCTAATGCCTGCAGGACGCTACACTGTCCATGTCATGTTCATTACCTATTAGCCGATAACCCGTGGAATGCTAGAGTTAACTGGCACACGAGTTACCATTCCTCATAGCTGGATTATTTTCGGCTTATCTTGTCCCACACTCCGTGAGAACACAGACCATTACGTAACTAACTAAGTCCGTTTGTCGTATCTAATCCCTTGATTGATTCCAACCTGGTGCTAACCACTATCTTTTATGCTCGATTCAGTTTCTGTGAAGCGGTACCTGCGTGCTAGCTGACGTCAGTACCTGCTGCTAGTCATCCAGTGCTGATAATATATATCAAAATAATAAGATGCTGGTAATACATCTAAGTATAGATGATGATCAGTGCTAGTAACGTATCTAAACATAGCCGCTGATCAGTGCATCTTAATATACATGGTGACATAGTCTATTAGCTCACCTGGTATTCACACATGAATTTCACTCGGGATTTACTCGTACATACAAGATATCCAGTGGGGTCATGACTTCACACAAAGACACTCCCATATCTACAATATGTTTAATCTTTCGATTCCTTTTTCAGTGAAACATAGTTCGATGGCAAGTTGCTCAGGTTGAATTATACGGCTTACACATTTATTTTCACAATTCATCCACAATTTCGCAGTACCATCCACTGACAGGTTTTTATTTTACTAGGTAATGCTGACTCGATCAATATGTGTAAGTATGTTGTCCCACATGTATGTCAAGCAAAGAAATACAATACTAATTCGCTTGAAATCATTTTCAGGACATCTAACAATTTCAGCACGTTGATGCAGAAAACATATGGAAAATGTCTTTGAAGCGCCTCAAAGAACACTACTATAAAGGATGACAATTTAGCGGTATTACCCTACAACACAATTCAGGGTATGAGCCGGTCATAGTGCATATGTAGGCATGCCATTAACTCCCTAAATGTGCGCCTGCGCACCATTGTCCTGACCTGCTATATTGGCGCTATTGTCCCACCCTTGTCCTCTACAATCTCATACTTTTAACCTATCCTTTATCCGTGCCTCTCCAATCTTCGTAGCCACACCACGACCTATTTTTGCATGATTTACAAGAAAATCTATACCAGTTTCTTGGTTTGAGCATTGTCAATCATTTGTATTTGAGGACTTAAATAAATTTTTCTTTTCTTTTGGTGACTGCAATATCATGAAGAGGATGATGCTGGCTGATAATTTCAAAAGCAAAGGATAATTCCAGATACAGGATTTCTATTTTCTTTAAGGGCTGTATGAATTTTTTTACACAACACATGATAGCATCCATCATAACCGTTATAATTGGATGCATTTTTCTGTTTCTATAAATTTTACGTTTTAAAGTTTATCATCAATAGTCTTCCAATAATGCAAACGTCATTCTAAGTTATTCCATATAGAATAGCATTGCCTGTGTTGTATGCAATTTGTACCGGAATTCTTGGGTTAACATGCTTCTAGTCACAGAACCACATTGGTGGTGGATACCGGCAGCCTGAATATTTGTGGTGCTATATAACATCCACCTTCTAGGAACTGTTTCTCCATTAGGGATATTCCTACATAACCATTCTAGATTAAAATGTCTACCAATTTCTGTCAAGGGAAATTAAGTGCTGTTAAACTGTTTTGGTCCTTGTTCAACCAAACAGCATTTTGTTTTATCTATCATTGATGGTCATTAGGCAGGGTCCATAAAGTTTGGTGTGATTACATCTGTGACACAGTTTGAAGGGCTTTGGGATGTAACTTCCTGTTCAAGACTAATGCTATTTCCATAGTCTTCTTCAAAACTTTCAGCATAGTCTGTGCATTTTTCCACATCAGGTGTTAGCCATATGGGTATGAGACATCCAGTATCCCTGCAGGAAACTTGGAGCTATCCAGGGAGCCAAAAAATAACACATAACAGTTCTGGATGATACTATTATGGTGGGCGTGGATATATGAGGCCATGTGCGCGTACACCGTTTGGACTGCTATTCAATCTTCAAGATCTAGTTAGGCACTGCAGCCTGCAAGCCACAAATAATGGGTGTTGATGTGGGCATGAGAAGGCGCCCTTTGTTCAGCTGGCGCCCTGAGCGACCGCCCATCTCACCACCCCTTCACTACGGCCCTGGCCGTATGCATTCTCGCTGGAATCGGTCGTACTGGATACAGTCTTCATGGTCAATTGCATATAATCAGATAGATAAAGTCATGCAGAAACAAACTATTATTGACATATTTATACACCTACAGCTTTGTGCGATAAATATTTATTTATCCATGGATTAATAACCGATATAATGTGCCAGGGTGCTTCCAAAACGAATTAGATCTCGCCAGTTATCGTCATTTCTAATGCCATTTCTAATGCTACCTCGAGTGGAATTCTAATGAAATGTGGCCATCATAAAACATATCCGGGTGGTTTTGCTCGATTCAGTCGATTGTTTATAGCCATGTCCGTGCACGCGTGCGCATTTGATGAATCTAATGAGTGTCGCTATATCATCGCGACATAGCACTCTACCTCATCAAGACTGACTTTAAGACAATGACACTTGCTTCATAATGAAGCAACACAAATCTTGTTGCGTATTCTTTTAAAGAAAAATTTGCCTGAACGTATTTGCTGTCAAAACAGCAAACAACTTCTGTAAAACTATTATCAACATATGTGGCAGCTATTCTGTGAATATCTAGTCATGATTTGTATGCATATTTGATTTAGTTCTCACAAGAGTTAGCTGTGAGATAATGGATTTAATGTGTCTGTGTTCTTTAAATGTTTTACTGTCAGTGTTTAAGGAGCGGCATAAAGATTAAGAATGTAAAACAGCACTCAGACTTCTGGCATTCCTTCTCATCTTCGCCATGTTATCGATGACAGACACAATGTTATTGTCCATGGTTCATAGGAACAGGCTGAGCACATCAGTGGTTTGATATTCAAGACAAGACGGAGCTCTTATAGCGACAGACCACGAACCAGTAAACTGGAATCCATTGAATTCACAAGCTCGTCATAGAGAGATTAAGATTATTCAATAAAGTGTGTACATGGAACGGGGAGTCGGTGTAAATGGTAAATGACTGCTTGGTCGAGTGGGCGTCTGATGAGTTTACTATGAACATTTAGAAATACTGACACATTGTTGTCTATCATTAAGGAGACATTTTGATGATTATTGAAGCTCTACCTTTCACATTAATTCAAATAAAGCCTGGAATTCTTCCAACAAGACGATCAAGTCACTACAACCGTGCATATCTGCATGTTAGATATAGATACAGATCACTGGATATGAGTGAACGTGCCAACCAATATCCACCCCTAAATACCGATGTTTAAATAAGTCTTGGGACATTCTGTATTATACTCGAAAAGTATATCTCTATTGCTAAGACGTTGCCATATTTCTTTGCAAGTGCTGGCTCGGAATGCCGAGTTGGTAATCCGACTGGGTAATCCAGACTTTGTCATATCTGTTTGCAAGCGGTGGCTCGGAGTGCTGATTTGGTAAGCCAGCAGATTCCGTAACATAACCAGGATTCATTTCACGCTCACGTGACATTATCTGACCTCTGGTCACACACAACTCTATATAATCATCGTGTTACATTGTGTATTGACTAAAAACGGCCAATAGAATACTTGGAAGTGCTGTCTCGAGCTCTCAAGGCGAGCGTCCAAGCAAACACGCGCATGGTTTCTATAACATAAACTATTAACAAATCATATCTGCTCTCCAGACCAGGCGTTCACGTGGAATGTAATGTGGCTAGAATGTGACGCGCGAGTGTCATCTATAGAATTATGATTGTCTAGTTACAATATTAACGATGAAGAATGTCGAGAGAGACAGTGACGAATTAATGCGCACGTGAAGGATATATGAGCAGCAAATCATCTCGGATCTATTTTTTACCTAACAATGAATTACTTCTCGCCTGGATTGTATCTTGTGACAGGGGTTTTGTGGATTATTATTGCAGTCTTTGTCGACACAGGTGAGTCTTCTTAATTAACATGGTTGTTGTCGTCGTCATTATCGTTGTCAATGATATATTACTTTCAAGTTTTAATTCAATGGAAAATCCACTACTGTCATTTATGTCCCACACACGTATGTAATTGCTGCTGTACAGGGAGAAATTGAAGGAATGTTGCTCTTTTGCATGACCATATCACTTGGTCCTTGGAGCTATGCTCGACCAATTTCTAGGTAGGCACCGCCCATTTCTAGCTTTGCGCGTCCATTTGTGGCTATGGCCCGTCCATTTCTATCTAAGATCCTCCCATTTTTAGCTATGCTCCATCCTTTTCTAGATATGCTCCTACAATTTCTAGCTATGTTCCGTCCATTTCGAGCTATGCTCCGCCCATTTCCGGGTAGGCTCCTCCAATTTCTGCGTATACGCCACCAATTTTCAGATATGCGCCACCCATTTCCAGGTATGCTCCCTACATTTCTATAAGTGCTCCGCCCATTTCTATGTGTACTCTGTCCATTTCTAGTTATGCGCCACTCATTTCTAGGTATGCGCCACTCATTTCTAGGTATGTGCCGCTCATTTCTAGGTATGCGCCGCTCATTTCCAGGGTATGCTACGCCACTTTCTAGGTATGCTCCATCCATTTCTAGGTATGCTCAACCCATTTCTAGGTATGCACTGCTCATTTCTAGGTATGTGCTGCTCATTTCTAGGTATGTTCCGCCCATTTCTAGGCATGCTCCGCTCATTTGTAGGCATGCTCCGCCCATTTCTAGGTATGCTCCGCCCATTCTTAGGTATGCTCCGCTCATTTCTAGGTATGCTCCGCTCATATCTAGGTATGCTCCGCTCATTCCTAGGTATGCTCCGCTCATTTATAGTTATACTCCGCTCATTTCTTGGTATGCTCCGTCAATTTCTACTTATGCTCCGCTCATTTCTAGGTATGCTCCACTCATTTCTAGTTATACTCCGCTCATTTCTAGCTATGCCCCATCCATTTCTATGTGTGCTCCGCTCATTTCTATGTATGCTCCGCTCATTTCTAGGTATGCTCCGCCAATTTCTATGTATGCTCCATCCATTTCTAGGGATTCTCCGCTCATTTAGGGCTGTCCGATTATGGAAATAAATAATCGATTATGATGTCTGGAAAATAAACGATTTAATCGGATGATCGATTATTTAATCTTGAAACTCTGGGTGTAGCAACTAGTAGTGAGGAGGGAGCGAGGAAGGAAGTGCTGGAGGGTGGGAGGGAGAGAGAGAGGAGAGTATAGCTTTCTTAAAATAAATGAATGAATGAATGAATGAATGAATGAATGAATGAATAAATAAATAAATAAAAATGCTTGATTTTCTTTAAAAATAACAGAATACGCAATTTCCTGAATTGGTTCCCTAGTTAGTTTTAGGTTACCTCAACTAAGTAGGCCTATGAAAAGACTGCAAGACGCTCAATAGGACAGGCTACATCAACCAGTCCTCTGATTGGCTTAACACGAGGAACAACCCGTCCAGTATAATGTGGAATTCATTGTTCACTCGTTCCCATTGGATAATGGTTTTAAGAAACCTGCGCGTATGGCAAGATTTCCAAGCCAGTAAAAAGACGCCAATTTAATTTTAACATTACATAGATTAACTTTTAATTATATAGATCTTGCCCGTAGCGCCTATCTACAATGTTTCCCTATTTTCCAGCATTGGAAAAGCTGACTATTTTGAAAATCATTTGACTGAAAGTTGTTTTAAGTCATATTAGTTCCAAAACAATCGACAGAATTTGTGAAAATTCGCATCGAAATTTTGTGAATTTACTATAAAAAAATTGTAAATAAAGTTTTACATATTTTCGCAAAATGTCACCAACGCTTTGACAGCCTATAGACTTCAGAGCGTTTATTAAACAGTAGCAATCAAATGCTTCCAATCACTGGTGTATCACGCATGATACACATTCATCTGCGTGGATTGAAGTGGATTGAACGTCAGGAATAGATGTTTATACAACTAACTTGTTAGAACAATCAAACCATCGATGCATTAGCTGTATTACAAGATTAAACACTAAATTATGCCTGATTAAAATAAATAATCGAGTTTTGCATGATTAAATCGATTTTTTCGATTTTTCGGTTATTTTATTTTACACTCGATTATATAATCGTCAGGAAAAATAATCGCCTATCAATGAAATATTGATTAACCGAACAGGCCTACGCCCATTACTAGGTATTCTCCACCCATTTCTAGGTATGCTCCGCTCATTTCTAAGTATGTTTTACCCATTTCTAGGTATGCATCGCCCATTTCTAGGTAATCTCCGACCATATCTAGGTATGTTCCGCTCAATTCTAGTTATGATCCGCTAATTCTTAGGTATGCCCCGTCCATTTCTAGGTATGCTCCGCCCATTTCTAGGTATGCTCCGCTCATTTCTAGGTATGCTCCGCTCATTTCTATGTATGCTCCGCCCATTTCTAGGTATGCTCCAATTTGTAAATACCAATTTCTAGGCATGCTCTGCTCATTTCTATGTATGCTCCGCTAATTTCTATGTATGCTCCGCTAATTTCTATGTATGCTCCTCTCATTTCTAGGTATGCTCCGCTCATTTCTATGTATGCTCCGCTCATTTTTAGGCATGCTCCGTCCATTTCTAGGTATGCTCCACCCATTTCTAGGAATGCTCCGCTCATTTCTAGGTGTGCTCCTCCCATTTCTAGGTACGCTCCTCCCATTTCTAGGTATGCTCCAATTTCTAAATACCAATTTCTAAGCATGCTCCGCTCGTTTATAGGTATGATCTGCTCATTTCTAGGTATGCTCCACCAATTTCTATGTATGCTCTTCTCATTTCTAGGTATGCTCCGTCCATTTCTAGATATGCTCCGCTCATTTCTAGTGTGCTCCTTCCATTTCAAGGTATGGTTCGCCTATTTCTATGTATGCACGTCTATTTCTAGGGATACTCCGCTCATTTCTAGGTATGCTCCCCCATTTCTAGGTATGCACCGCTCATTTCTATGTATGCTCCGCCCATTTCTAGGTATGCTCCGCCTATTTCTAAGTAATCTCCTCCCATTTCTAGGTATGCTCCGCCTATTTCTAAGTAATCTCCGCCCATTTCTAGGTATGCTCTGCCCATTTCTAGGTATGCTCCGCCCATTTCTAGGTATGCTCCGCTCATTTCTAAGTATGTTTTACCCATTTCTAGGTATGCTCTGCCCATTTCTAGGTATGTTCCGCTCATTTCTAGTTATGCTCCGCTCATTCTTAGGTATGCTCTGTCCATTTCTAGGTATGCTCCGCCCATTTCTAGGTATGCTCCGCTCATTTCTAGGTATGCTCCGCTCATTTCTATGTATGCTCCGCCAATTTCTAGGTATACTCCAATTTCTAAACACCAATTTCTATGCATGCTCTGCTCATTTCTAGGTATGATCTGCTCATTTCTATGTATACTCCGCTAATTTCTATGTATGCTCCTCTCATTTCTATGTATGCTCCGCCTATTTCTAGGTATGCTCCGCTCATTTTAGGCATGCTCCGTCCATTTCTAGGTATGCTCCGCCCGTTTCTAGGTATGGTCCGCTCATTTCTAGGCATGATCCGCTCATTTCTAGATATGCTCCAATTTCTAAATACCAATTTCCAGGCATGCTCTGCTCATTTCTAGGTATGATCTGCTCATTTCTATGTATGCTCCGTTAATTTCTATGTATGTTCCTCTCATTTCTATGTATGCTCCCCCATTTCTAGATATGCACCGCTCATTTCTATGTATGCTCCGCCCATTTCTAGGCAAGCTCCGCCTATTTCTAGGTAATCTCCGCCCATTTCTAGGTATGCTCCACCCATTTCTAGGCATGCTCCGCTCATTTCTAGGTATGCTCCGCTCATTTCTAAGTATGCTCTGTCTATTTCTAGGTATGCTCCTCCCATTTCTAGGTATGCTCCGTCTATTTCTAGGCAATCTCTGCACATTTCTAGGTATGCTCCGCTCATTTCTATATATGCTTCGCCCATTTCTAGGTATCGTCCGCTCATTTCTATGTTTGCTTCGCCCATTTCGAGGTATGCTCCACTCATTTCTAGGTTTGCTCCGCCCATTTCTATGTATGCTCCGCCCATTTCTAGTTATGTTCCGCCCATTTCTAGGTATGGTCCTCCCATTTCTAGGTATGTTCCGCCCATTTCTAGGTATGCTCAGCCCATTTCTAGGTATGGTCCGCCCATTTCTAGGTATGTTTCGCCCATTTCTAGGTAAGCTCAGCCCATTTCTAGGTATGTTCCGCCCATTTCTAGGTATGTTCCGCCCATTTCTAGGTATGTTCCGCCCATTTCTAGCTCCACCATCTTTTCCCCTGTGCTGTAATGGATGTATATGCTTGGAATTCTGAATCCCAATTTCATGGTAACTAATGCTGTTGAATATCGTATGACTAATTTGACTGGATGCTGTTGCAGCAATATCGACAAGTCCAACTATTAAAAAAATATTCAACAAACTGTCTATTAAATAGTAAAGGCATACAATTTGGACACTTTCAATGTTTATTACATAGTTAGATGCCTTTACTATTTAATGGACAGTTTGTTGAATATATTTTTAATAGTTGGACTTGTCGATATTGCTGCAACAGCATCCAGTCAAATTAGTCATACGATATTCAACAGCTTTAGTTACCATGAAATTGTATATAATTGTATATTATATATTAATACGCCAGCCTACATATAATGTAATCGATTATAATGCCATGTATTTAGGTGACAGATAGGATACGTCAATTCACCCCTTCATCGATGATGCATATGTGTTGTATATGTGTTGACAGTCGATGGCAGGATGTCTGTCATTTCTGACGTGTCGCCAGATTAGAGCCGCATCGAACTTATTGAGTCAATTATTGGACCTCATTATAGCTAGTAATGACTTGATTTTATTGCTTACTATCGATCGCGTAGCAATTATCAAGAGATTAAGGCTTACTTTTAATCAATGCATACATTCAATTGTTTTCACCTACGCGTATGACGAATGGTAAAGGTTGTGCATATTTTGAGGTGCTGAAAAGACCGTATAGGAAGCAATATGCGAAATAACACTACTCATCAAGGTAAAGCCTTAGATGTGATGTAGAATCAGTTATCATCTCAACGCACAAATAAAAACACAAGTCACCCGTATGCCAATGTTCTGGTGATGCCATTAGACGCAGTTTCCGGCTGCCTCAGGGATGTACTCACTGTGCTGGACGAGATTGGTGACGGGTGACCAGAGGCTTTGCTATTCTATTGGCTCTTGTGCTCTGATACGAGTGTTTAAATCTTATTTTGTGAGATGAGAAAAAACACATCTGAATGATTACATTTAGAGAAACTGGAACATTATCTCCTGACTCGTCATTGAACTTGAAGTTAAGTGTAGCTTCAGAAATATTCTATAGGCTCCATACACCTTATAAATGTCATGGCTACAACATTAGATGCTATAATTGAATTAAGAAACTATTACTAAGACAACATATGGAACAAACATATGATCAATACATTATTTTAAGCATAGAAACACGTTTTCGAAACAATTTTTCAGTAGGTAACAACATCACCCAACATCACACAACATCACCCAGTCAAATTAGTTTCAAAATATTTAATATGTTACTTGCATAGTTACCCTAACATTTGTATTCTGTGTATACTGACGATTAGTAATTCGTTGGTTCAATCAACTGGGAGGCAGAGTACATGATATCCAAGCTGGTTACCATTGTATAGAAAGCAGATCCTGACTAGCAATTAAACTGCCAAACATATTCGATTTCACAGGGATAAGTAACACTGGGCTCACCTGCTTGACAATCTACATATGCATTGATACAGTCATACTTGAAACGGACAGAGACTGCTAACCCAGAAATGTTAACATTGTAGACAAGGGTCTAGTGCACAAGATGAGCAGACTAACTGCCAATAAACATTGCCGTTATTTAACAACAGTCAAAGGTTTATTGCATATATAGTCAACGAGACTCAATGGTTATACTATCAAATGATCGTAAATGTTACCAATATATTCAACCCATCAGATAGTTACAAGATCGGCAACTAGGCAACACGTTATCATTGAATAACATGACTAGTCAAACTATTCGAGAAGATCGTAGACACCCTGGCGCCCATGAAGCTATTCAAGAAGGTCTTACACTTCCTGGCGCCCATGAAGCTATTCGTGAAGATCTTACACACCCTGGCGCCCATGAAGCTATTCAAGAAGCTCATACACACCCAGGCGCCCATGAAGCTATTCAAGAAGGTCTTACACACCCTGGAGCCCATGAGGCTATTCGTAAAGATCTTACACACCCTGGCGCCCATGAAGCTATTCAAGAAGGTCTTACACACCCTGGCGCCAATGAAGCTATTCAAGAAGGTCTTACACACCCTGGAGCCCATGAAGCTATTTAAGAAGGTCGTATACACCCTGGCGCCCATGAAGCTATTCAAGAAGGTCGTATACACTCTGGCGCCCATGAAGCTATTCAAGAAGGTCTTATACACCCTGGAGCCCATGAAGCTATTCAAGAAGGTCTTACACACCCTGGCGCCCATGAAGCTATTCAAGAAGGTTTACACACCCAGGCGCCCATGAAGCTATTCAAGAAGATCTTACACACCCTGGCGCCCATGAGGCAATTCGTGAAGGTCTTGTACACCCTGGAGCCCATGAAGCTATTCAAGAAGGTCTTACACACCCTGGAGCCCATGCAGCTATTCAAGAAGGTCTTACACACCCTGGCGCCCATGAAGCTATTCAAGAAGGTCTTACACACCCTGGCGCCCATGAGGCTATTCAAGAAGGTCGTATACATCCTGGCGCCCATGAGGCTATTCAAGAAGGTCTTACACACCCTGGAGCCCATGAGGCTATTCAAGAAGGTCTTACACACCCTGGAGCCCATGAGGCTATTCAAGAAGGTCTTACACACCCTGGAGCCCATGATGCTATTCAAGAAGGTCTTACACATGCTGGGGCCCATGGGGCTATTCGTGAAGATCTTACACACCCTGGCGCCCATGAAGCTATTCAAGAAGGTCTTACACACCCTGGCGCCCATGAGGCTATTCAAGAAGGTCGTATACACCCTGGCGCCCATGAAACTATTCAAGAAGATCTTACACACCCTGGCGCCCATGAGGCTATTCAAGAAGGTCGTATACACCCTGGAGCCCATGAAGCTATTTAAGAAGGTCGTATACACCCTGGCGCCCATGAAGCTATTCAAGAAGGTCGTATACACCCTGGCGCCCATGAAGCTATTCAAGAAGGTCTTACACACCCTGGAGCCCATGAAGCTATTCAAGAAGGTCGTATACACCCTGGCGCCCATGAGGCTATTCGTGAAGATCTTACACACCCTGGCGCCCATGAAGCTATTCAAGAAGGTCTTACACACCCTGGCGCCCATGAGGCTATTCAAGAAGGTCGTATACACCGTGGCGCCCATGAAACTATTCAAGAAGATCTTACACACCCTGGCGGCCATGAGACTATTCAAGAAGGTCGTATACACCCTGGAGCCCATGAAGCTATTTAAGAAGGTCGTATACACCCTGGCGCCCATGAAGCTATTCAAGAAGGTCGTATACACCCTGGCGCCCATGAAGCTATTCAAGAAGGTCTTACACACCCTGGAGCCCATGAAGCTATTCAAGAAGGTCGTATACACCCTGGCGCCCATGAAGCTATTCGTGAAGATCGTATACACCCTGGAGCCCATGAAGCTATCCAAGAAGGTCTTACACACCCAGGCGCCCATGAAGCTATTCAAGAAGGTCTTACACACCCTGGCGCCCATGAGGCTATTCGTGAAGATCGTACACACCCTGGCGCCCATGAAGCTATTCAAGAAGGTCTTACACACCCTGGAGCCCATGAAGCTATTCAAGAAGGTCGTATACACCCTGGCGCCCATGAAGCTATTCAAGAAGGTCTTACACACCCGGGAGCCCATGAAGCTATTCAAGAAGGTCTTACGCACCCAGGCGCCCATGAAGCTATTCAAGGAGGTCTTACACACCCTGGAGCCCATGAAGCTATTCAAGAAGGTCTTACACACCCTGGCGCCCATGAGGCTATTCGTGAAGATCGTACACACCCTGGCGCCCATGAAGCTATTCAAGAAGGTCTTACACACCCTGGAGCCCATGAAGCTATTCAAGAAGGTCGTATACACCCTGGCGCCCATGAAGCTATTCAAGAAGGTCTTACACACCCGGGAGCCCATGAAGCTATTCAAGAAGGTCTTACACACCCAGGCGCCCATGAAGCTATTCAAGGAGGTCTTACACACCCTGGAGCCCATGAAGCTATTCAAGAAGGTCGTATACACCCTGGCGCCCATGAGGCTATTCGAGAAGGTCTTACACACCCTGGAGCCCATGAAGCTATTCAAGAAGGTCGTATAGACCCTGGCGCCCATGAGGCTATTCGAGAAGATCTTACACACCCTGGCGCCCATGAAGCTATTCAAGAAGGTCTTACACACCCTGGCGCCCATGAAGCTATTCGTGAAGGTCTTACACACCCAGGCGCCCATGAAGCTATTCAAGAAGGTCTTACACACCCTGGCGCCCATGAAGCTATTCAAGAAGGTTGTATACACCCTGGCGCCCATGAGGCTATTCGAGAAGATCTTACACACCCAGGAGCCCATGAAGCTATTCAAGAAGGTCTTACACACCCTGGCGCCCATGAGGCTATTCAAGAAGGTCTTACACACCCTGGCGCCCATGAAGCTATTCAAGAAGGTCTTACACACCCTGGCGCCCATGAAGCTATTCAAGAAGGTCGTATACACCCTGGCGCCCATGAAGCTATCCAAGAAGGTCGTATACACCCTGGCGCCCATGAGGCTATTCGTGAAGATCTTACACTTCCTGGAGCCCATGAGGCTATTCAAGAAGGTCTAACACACCCTGGAGCCGATGAAGCTATTCAAGAAGGTCTTACACACCCTGGCGCCCATGAAGCTATTCAAGAAGGTCGTATACACCCTGGCGCCCATGAGGCTATTCGTGAAGATCTTACACACCATGGCGCCCATGAAGCTATTCAAGAAGGTCGTATACACCCTGGCGCCCATGAAGCTATCCAAGAAGGTCGTATACACCCTGGCGCCCATGAGGCTATTCGTGAAGATCTTACACTTCCTGGAGCCCATGAGGCTATTCAAGAAGGTCTTACACACCCTGGAGCCCATGAAGCTATTCAAGAAGGTCTTACACACCCTGACGCCCATGAAGCTATTCAAGAAGGTCTTACACACCCTGGCGCCCATGAGGCTATTCACGAAGGTTTTACACACCCTGACGCCCATGAAGCTATTCGTGAAGATCTTACACTTCCTGGCGCCCATGAAGCTATTCAAGAAGGTCTTACACACCCTGGCGCCCATGAAGCTATTCGTGAAGGTCTTACACACACTGGCGCCCATGAAGCGATTTAAGAAAGTCTTACACACCCAGGCGCCCATGAAGCTATTCAAGAAGGTCTTGCACACCCTGGCGCCCATGAGGCTATTCAAGAAGGTCTTACACACCCTGGCGCCCATGAGGCTATTCGTGAAGATCTTACACACCCTGGAGCCCATGAAGCTATTCAAGAAGGTCTTACACACCCAGGCGCCCATGAAGCTATTCAAGAAGGTCTTGCACACCCTGGCGCCCATGAAGCTATTCAAGAAGGTCTTACACACCCTGGCGCCCATGAAGCTATTCAAGAAGGTCTTACACACCCTGGTGCCCATGAACCTATTCAAGAAGGTCTTACACATCCTGGAGCCCATGAAGCTATTTAAAAAGGTCGTATACACCCTGGCGCCCATGAAGCTATTCAAGAAGGTCTACACCCTGGCGCCCATGAAGCTATTCAAGAAGGTCTTACACACCCTGGCGCTCATGAGGCTATTCAAGAAGGTCTTACACACCCTGGCGCCCATGAAGCTATTCAAGAAGGTCTTACACACCCTGGAGCCCATGAAGCTATTCAAGAAGGTCTTACACACCCTGGCGCCCATGAAGCTATTCAAGAAGGTCTTACACACCCTGGCGCCCATGAAGCTATTCAAGAAGGTCTTACACACCCTGGCGCCCATGAAGCTATTCAAGAAGGTCGTATACACCCTGGAGCCCAAGAAGCTATTCAAGAAGGTCTTACACACCCTGGCGCCCATGAAGCTATTCAAGAAGGTCTTACACACCCTGGAGCCCATGAAGCTATTCAAGAAGGTCTTACACACCCTGGCGCCCATGAAGCTATTCAAGAAGGTCTTACACACCCTGGCGCCCATGAAGCTATTCAAGAAGGTCGTATACACCCTGGCGCCCATGAAGCTATTCAAGAAGGTCTTACACACCCTGGCGCCCATGAAGCTATTCAAGAAGGTCGTATACACCCTGGCGTCCATGAAGCTATTCAAGAAGGTCTTACACACCCTGGCGCCCATGAAGCTATTCAAGAAGGTCTTACACACCCTGGCGCCCATGAAGCTATTCAAGAAGGTCGTATACACCCTGGCGCCCATGAAGCTATCCAAGAAGGTCGTATACACCCTGGCGCCCATGAGGCTATTCGTGAAGATCTTACACACCCTGGAGCCCATGAAGCTATTCAAGAAGGTCTTACACACCCTGGCGCCCATGAAGCTATTCAAGAAGGTCGTATACACCCTGGCGCCCATGAGGCTATTCGTGAAGATCTTACACTTCCTGGAGCCCATGAGGCTATTCAAGAAGGTCTTACACACCCTGGAGCCCATGAAGCTATTCAAGAAGGTCTTACACACCCTGGCGCCCATGAAGCTATTCAAGAAGGTCTTGCACACCCTGGCGCCCATGAAGCTATTCAAGAAGGTCGTATACACCCTGGCGCCCATGAAGCTATTCAAGAAGGTCGTATACACCCTGGCGCCCATGAAGCTATCCAAGAAGGTCGTATACACCCAGGCGCCCATGAAGCTATTCGTGAAGATCTTACACTTCCTGGAGCCCATGAGGCTATTCAAGAAGGTCTTACACACCCTGGAGTCCATGAAGCTATTCAAGAAGGTCTTACACACCCTGGCGCCCATGAAGCTATTCAAGAAGGTCTTACACACCCAGGCGCCCATGAAGCTATTCAAGAAGGTCTTGCACACCCTGGAGCCCATGAAGCTATTCAAGAAGGTCTTACACACCCTGGAGCCCATGAGGCTATTCGTGAAGATCTTACACACCCTGGCGCCCATGAAGCTATTCAAGAAGGTCTTACACACCCTGGCGCCCATGAGGCTATTCAAGAAGGTCTTACACACCCTGGAGCCCATGAGGCTATTCGTGAAGATCGTACACACCCTGGAGCCCATGAAGCTATTCAAGAAGGTCTTACACACCCTGGCGCCCATGAAGCTATTCGTGAAGATCGTACACACCCTGGAGCCCATGAAGCTATTCAAGAAGGTCTTACACACCCAGGCGCCAATGAAGCTATTCAAGAAGGTCTTACACACCCAGGCGCCCATGAAGCTATTCAAGAAGGTCTTACACACCCTGGCGCCCATGAAGCTATTCAAGAAGGTCTTACACACCCTGGCGCCCATGAAGCTATTCAAGAAGTTCGTATACACCCTGGCGCCCATGAAGCTATTCAAGAAGGTCGTATACACCCTGGCGCCCATGAAGCTATCCAAGAAGGTCGTATACACCCTGGCGCCCATGAGGCTATTCGTGAAGATCTTACACACCCTGGATCCCATGAAGCTATTCAAGAAGGTCTTACACACCCTGGCGCCCATGAAGCTATTCAAGAAGGTCTTACACACCCTGGAGCCCATGAAGCTATTCAAGAAGGTCTTACACACCCTGACGCCCATGAAGCTATTCGTGAAGATCTTACACACCCTGACGCCCATAAAGCTATTCGTGAAGATCTTACACTTCCTGGAGCCCATGAAGCTATTCAAGAAGGTCTTACACACCCTGACGCCCATGAAGCTATTCGTGAAGATCTTACACACCATGGAGCCCATGAAGCTATTCAAGAAGGTCTTACACACCCTGGCGCCCATGAAGCTATTCAAGAAGGTCTTACACACCCTGGCGCCCATGAAGATATTCAAGAAGATCTTACACACCCAGGCGCCCATGAAGCTATTCAAGAAGGTCTTACACACCCTGGCGCCCATGAAGCTATTCAAGAAGATCTTACACACCCTGGCGCCCATGAAGCTATTCAAGAAGGTCGTATACACCCTGGAGCCCATGAAGCTATTCAAGAAGGTCTTACACACCCTGACGCCCATGAAGCTATTCGTGAAGATCTTACACACCCTGGCGCCCATGAAGCTATTCAAGAAGGTCTTACACACCCTGACGCCCATGAAGCTATTCGTGAAGATCTTACACTTCCTGGCGCCCATGAAGCTATTCAAGAAGGCCGTATACACCCTGACGCCCATGAAGCTATTCAAGAAGGTCTTACACACCCTGACGCCCATGAAGCTATTCGTGAAGATCTTACACTTCCTGGCGCCCATGAAGATATTCAAGAAGGTCTTACACACCCAGGCGCCCATGAAGCTATTCAAGAAGGTCTTGCACACCCAGGCACCCATGAAGCTATCCGTGAAGTTCTTACACACCCTGGAGCCCATGAAGCTATTCAAGAAGGTCTTACACACCCTGGAGCCCATGAAGCTATTCAAGAAGATCTTACACACCCTGGCGCCCATGAAGCTATTCAAGCAGATCTTGCATACCCTGGCGCCCATGAGGCTATTCGAGAAGGTCTTACACACCCTGGCGCCCATGAGGCTATTCGAGAAGGTCTTACACACCCTGGCGCCCATGAAGCTATTCGTGAAGATCTTACACACCCTGGCGCCCATGAAGCTATTCAAGAAGGTCTTACACACCCTGGCACCCATGAGGCTATTCGTGAAGATCTTACACACCCTGGCGCCCATGAAGCTATTCAAGAAGATCTTACACACCCTGGCGCCCATGAAGCTATTCAAGAAGGTCTTACACACCCTGGCGCCCATGAAGCTATTCAAGAAGGTCTTACACACCCTGGCGCCCATGAAGCTATTCAAGAAGGTCTTACACACCCTGGAGCCCATGAAGCTATTCAAGAAGGTCTTACACACCCTGGCGCCCATGAAGCTATTCAAGAAGGTCTTACACACCCTGGCGCCCATGAAGCTATTCAAGAAGGTCTTACACACCCTGGCGCCCATGAAGCTATTCAAGAAGATCTTGCACACCCTGGCGCCCATGAAGCTATTCAAGAAGGTCGTATACACCCTGGCGCCCATGAGGCTATTCGTGAAGGTCTTACACACCCTGGCGCCCATGAAGCTATTCAAGAAGGTCTTACACACGCTGGCGCCCATGAAGCTATTCAAGAAGGTCTTACACACCCAGGCGCCAATGAAGCTATTCAAGAAGGTCTTACACACCCTGGCGCCCATGAAGCTATTCAAGAAGGCCGTATACACCATGGAGCCCATGAAGCTATTCAAGAAGATCTTAGACACCCTGGAGCCCATGAAGCTATTCAAGAAGGTCTTACACACCCTGGCGCCCATGAAGCTATTCAAGAAGGTCTTACACACCCTGGCGCCCATGAAGCTATTCAAG
Organism: Chaetoderma sp. LZ-2023a; assembly: GCA_034401795.1. Classification (NCBI taxonomy): domain Eukaryota; kingdom Metazoa; phylum Mollusca; class Caudofoveata; order Chaetodermatida; family Chaetodermatidae; genus Chaetoderma; species Chaetoderma sp. LZ-2023a. Next base: position 14,486,968 of record CM067372.1, read on the forward strand.
AAGGTCTTGCACACCCAGGCGCCCATGAAGCTATTCAAGAAGGTCTTACACACACTGGCGCCCATGAAGCTATTCGTGAAGGTCTTACACACCCAGGCGCCCATGAGGCTATTCGTGAAGGTCTTACACACCCTGGAGCCCATGAAGCTATTCAAGAAGGTCTTACACACCCAGGCGCCCATGAAGCTATTCGTGAAGGTCTTACACACCCTGGAGCCCATGAAGCTATTCAAGAAGGTCTTACTCACCCTGGAGCCCATGAAGCTATTCAAGAAGGTCTTACACACCCTGGCGCCCATGAGGCTATTCAAGAAGGTCTTACACACCCTGGAGCCCATGAGGCTATTCAAGAAGGTCTTGCACACCCTGGAGCCCATGAAGCTATTCAAGACGATCTTACACACCCTGACGCCCATGAAGCTATTCGAGAAGGCCGTATACACCCTGGAGCCTATGAAGCTATTCAAGAAGGTCGTATACACCCTGGCGCCCATGAAGCTATTCAAGAAGATCTTACACACCCTGACGCCCATGAAGCTATTCAAGAAGGCCGTATACACCCTGGAGCCCATGAGGCTATTCAAGAAGGTCTTACACACCCTGGCGCCCATGAAGCTATTCAAGAAGGTCTTACACACCCTGGAGCCCATGAAGCTATTCAAGAAGGTATTACACACCCTGGAGCCCATGAAGCTATTCAAGAAGGTCTTACACACCCTGGCGCCCATGAAGCTATTCAAGAAGGTCTTACACACCCTGGCGCCCATGAAGCTATTCAAGAAGGTCTTGCACACCCAGGCGCCCATGAAGCTATTCAAGAAGGTCTTACACACCCTGGCGCCCATGAGGCTATTCGTGAAGGTCTTACACACCCAGGCGCCCATGAGGCTATTCGTGAAGGTCTTACACACCCTGGAGCCCATGAAGCTATTCAAGAAGGTCTTACACACCCAGGCGCCCATGAAGCTATTCGTGAAGGTCTTACACACCCTGGAGCCCATGAGGCTATTCGTGAAGGTCTTACACACCCTGGAGCCCATGAAGCTATTCAAGAAGGTCTTACACACCCTGGCGCCCATGAGGCTATTCGGGAAGGTCGTATACACCCTGGCGCCCGTGAGGCTATTCGAGAAGGTCTTACACACCCTGGCGCCCATGAAGCTATTCAGGAAGGTCTTACACACCCTGGCGCCCATGAAGCTATTCAAGAAGGTCTTACACACCCTGGCGCCCATGAGGCTATTCGAGAAGGTCTTACACACCCTGGCGCCCTTGAAGCTATTCGTGAAGATCTTACACACCCTGACGCCCATGAAGCTATTCGTGAAGGTCTTACACACCCTGGAGCCCATGAAGCTATTCAAGAAGGTCTTACACACCCTGGCGCCCATGAAGCTATTCGAGAAGGTCTTACACACCCTGGAGCCCATGAAGCTATTCAAGAAGGTCTTACACACCCTGGCGCCCATGAAGCTATTCAAGAAGTTCTTACACACCCTGGCGCCCATGAAGCTATTCGTGAAGGTCTTACACACCCTGGCGCCCATGAAGCTATTCAAGAAGGTCGTATATACCCTGGCGCCCATGAAGCTATCCAAGAAGGTCTTAAACACCCTGGCGCCCATGAAGCTATTCAAGAAGGTCTTACACACCCTGGCGCCCATGAGGCTATTCAAGAAGATCTTACACACCCTGAAGGCCATGGAACGCTTCGGCACAGAGATGAGGAACTAAAATCGCCAATTTATGCCATCAGAATAGTTACAGTTAACAGTGCCAGTAGAATGAGTGCTCGGTCATTCATTCTATTGGTTTTATTGCCAGCTTACAGCAAGATGTATTTGAGCCATGACTCTATCCTTGAGGTGCTTCCCGAAGGGCTAATTCAGTAGTCCGATATAACTGGACGATGAAAATCATCAGTCCACTATCGTCATGGTGATGATGAATTCGGCAATAATTCACGTGTTTTCTTCTTCCATTAACCTTTCCACTCAAAGTTTATAATCTTGAGCGTTTCGAGTTGTAGATGTTTGTATGACAAGGGTGACATCAGATCATGCAGATATTTGGCTGTTACTATCTTACTTGTCTGACTGATGCACGGCACCAGCCAATAGTTTCCATGGGCAACAGCATAGGACATGCTGAATAATTTGTACACAGTTCATCATTGCTATCTAGCGGCAGAGTACCGAGAGAGGATTATGTGTGATTGGAGTATCATTGAGAGAATAAAGAACTATCAAATAAAGAAATACCAATGATTTGTGATCCTGACACCATGCATTAGTTGTGACATTTACAGTTCTTAGTTAAATCTATGAATAATGAACACTTAGCCTATTTGAGCGACTCGCCCGTCTCGTGGTGATTTCCCATGATGGATGGATGGGGCAAACTTCACAACAGCCGACTTCACAGAGACATGGTACACAGTCAGGTGTGGTACAATTGTGGAGAAGGATAGAGTATAGCTATACATAGCTTTCTCTCATAACTATAATGTACGTTGTTATTACATGATACAGTGAAGTTAATTAACATAGATGAATACTTAATATAGACTGATGCTGAAATACACGTGCATCAAGCGCTTGGTAGAAACCGCATGCCCTATATTGTGCATGCAGTGTTCAGAGATGTGGCTGTTGCTGACCTGATGAAATAGTGTACCCTTGCGCTATGCTGCTAATTAAAGACACTAAATTTACCCCTGCTGTTAGATTTATGGTGCAGTGGGGAGGTCATATGTCCTCAGTGCCCTATGCTATTCTGATACACTACAATAATAGTGCCCTAGCCATGACACTAGTCACGTTACACACAGCCTCTTGTACTGCAAGCTGTATAGAATCTTCATGCGAAGTTATGACACCTGAAGCAGACATCGTGGAAAATTGCATAGAATAATAGGGAGAAAGTCAAGCGGAAACAAAATATTATTATCATATTTACACCTCTCTTGCAGCGTCTAATAAACATGTATCTGGCCATGGAATAATAACCGATATAATGCCCCAGGATGCTTCCCAAATCTAATTAAACCTCGCCAGTCTTTGCCATTTCTAATGCTACCTCGTGTGGAATTCTCTTGAAATGTGGCCATCATAAAAACAGATCCGACTCGTTTTGGCTCGATTTGGTATAGTTTATTTATATCCCGGTCCATGTTCGCTAATTCATCGCTAACGTTCCGGGACACATAAATTTACCTCACCAAGACTGCCTTCCTTTAACCCACATGATACTCTATGCGCAGACCATGTGCCAGTCTATTCCTAAGGCGGCAGAAAAGGTTTTGTTGAATATTTTTAGAAAAATAAAACTCATACCAGAATGTATTTTCTGCCAAAACAGCAAACAACTTCTGTAAGATAACCAACACCATATGTGGCACCTATTCTGTGAATATCTAGCCATGATTTGTATGCATATTTGATTTGGTCCTCATTAGAGTTAGCTGTGAGATAGCGGATTTAATGTGTATGTTCTTTTAATGTTTTACTGTTTTAGAAGGGTTATAAAGATTAGAAATGTAAAGCAGCGCTCAGAGTTGTGGCATTCATCCTCATCTTGATCATGTCCTCGATGATAGCCATATTATTATTATTATTATTATTATTATTATTATTATTGTCCATGATTTAGAGGGACAGGCTGAACACATCAGTGGTTTGATATTCAGGACACGACGAGACTCTCATTGTGGCATGACATGAAAGAGCAAGCGGAATCCATCGAATTTATAAGCCCATCATGGCGAGATTAAGATTACAGTGTTACACGGAACTGGGAATCACTGTAAAGGGTAGATAGCCGCTTGGTCGAGAGCGCGTCTGGTAATTTTATTACAAGCGTTTACAAAATACCGTCAAATTGTTGTCTATGGAAATGCCGAACAAAAGTCATCCCTATTTTCCAATATTCAGAAAAGTATTGCGACTTTCTGTATATCCTTGAAAAAAGTATTTTTTCACTTTCGCATAAAACGAATGCCCAAGCTTATCCGAATAACATATCGACCCCTTTATTCAGCGCATTACATGCTTGTGCATTCACTGCTGCTACAGTACAGCTAATTCATAAGTTAACATGTTTCGAAAAACAAGGATGTAAATAAGCCTATGTTCGTTAGTACAATTTTGAACACGATATAAGAAATGTTCTGTTGAATATTTTGAACATAAGCGAATTGGAACAGAGTTGCTGCCTAAGGTACCCGTGTCTTCGAATCCAATTATGTTCAAAATGTTCAACAGTACATTTTATTTTGTTTTAGAAACATGTTAAGATATTTCAGAGCTGTGCTGTATTCCATCTCAGCAATAATGATTAGATCAAACTCAATTCCAAAGCAGTCATCAATCAGTGTAGGTTAAATACCAGCATACTAAATTGATATGACGCTGTAGCTACAGTACTAAGATAGTAACAAATTATAATCTCTTTCGAAGTGCAGGTTTGGAGTGCCGATTTGGTACTCCAGCAGACGGTGTAACGTAACCGGAATCTTTGTGCTCACGTGACAATATTTGACCTACGGTCACAAGCTGCTCCGTATAATCTTCGTGTTACATTACCCTTATCTGTGGTGTATCAACTAAAAACGGCCAATAGAAAACTTGGAAGTGCTATCTTGCGCCCTGAAGGCGAGCGTCCAAGCAAACACGCGCATGGTTCCTATAACGTAAACTATTAACAAATCATATCTGCACTCCAGACCAGGCGTTCACGTGGAATGTAATGTGGCTAGAATGTGAAGCGCGAGTGTCATCTATAGAATTATGATTGTCTAGTTACAGTATTAACAATGAAGAATCACAAGCGATACAGTGACGAATTAATGCGCACGTGAAGGATATATGAGCAGCAAATCATCTCGGATCTATTTTTTACCTAACAATGAATTACTTCTCGCCTGGATTGTATCTTGTGATACGTGTTTTGTGGATTAGTATTGCAGTCGTTGTCGACACAGGTGAGTCTTCTTGATTAACATTATCAATGTCGTCGTCATTGCCATCATTGGTATATTATTTTCAAGGTTTTGATTCTATGGAAAGTGCAACTACTGTCATTAATGTCACATAAAGCTCTGTATTTACTGTTGCAAATGCCAGTAGATACTGTAATGAGGGTTTGAATGAATATATGGTGTTATGTGTGACTATGGAACTGTAGATGCTATAAACTTATACAGCTTCTACGTAATAAGACATTTCTAGTTTGCAAAAGAGATGTTAGAAATAATCTCTGTAAGCATTATTGCCATCAAAAGCTTGCTTTAATGCTCTTAACCGCCGCACATCGAATACAGCGATACATTTCTAGCTAGGCTCCGCCCATTTCTTGCCAAGTTCCGCCCACTTTAGCCATGTGTTGGAATCATTGATTTGAACCCTGAATGCGCAGAATCCGAATTTAAGGTACGGCCTAACTATACAGGCAAGCTGTTGCATATTTTTTAACTAATTTTACTGGGTGCTGTTGTTGCTTACGGAAACAACACCGTCCAGTCATATTACTTGCAAAATATTCAACAGACTGTTTTATTAAATAGTTAAGGCATACCATTCGCACAATTGGCGGACTTTTTAATCTTCATAACGGACCTAGACATGTCACTATGTACTATGACGTCAGAATATACATGGTGCAATATATTATGGCGTCATACACTTCAGTGACAGATCGGATCCGTCCATTCACCCCCCCCCCCCCAGCGATGACGTATATGCGCTGTGCCAAGATTGATAGTCGATGACGGGATGGCTGCCCTTGCTCACGTGTGGCCAGATTACAGTCGCATCGCTCTTATTGCGCCAATTATTGGACCGCACTATAGATAGCAATGCTTTGATTTTGTTGCTTAATATCGATGCGTACCAGTTATAAAGAAATTGAATATCAATGTTTAAACTATGGTGAAGATTGCGTTGAGTTTGCTATACTGAGCAAACCTTATTGGAAGCCATATGAGACATAAAAGCAAACTCTATTCATCAAAAATAAAGTCTTAGCATCATTTAGCATCTCAAAGCATAAATAAGAAACACGCGTCACCGTCATGTCACTGTTCCGGCGATGCTATTAGACGCAATTTCCGTCATTTGACTAGACATATTATTTTCAATTCTGAACACAGCTGAGCAATTTTATTTACAGAAACTAGGTACACCTTGCAATAGCTGAACATTGAACAAGTTAGGTATGCATTCAGGAATAAGCTATGGCTTCCATTCATCCACCCTATAAACACCGATGTCCTATCAGCGACACGACTAGTTATGTTTGAATTCAAGAACTATTAATAATGCATTAGCCACTGAAAGCACACGAAGCAAACATGTGGACTACTCATCACGTCATAATTTCTTTATCACACGTTTTCTAAGCAATTCACTAGTATGGTGAGTTTGAATTGACTGCGTGAAAGAAAACATGTGTCATTCATCTTCATCTTAAATCACTCGTTCATCTACCCACCCCCTCCGCACCCTGCCCGGCTTCCGCCCATCCTTCATCTGACCTACTCCCTTTCCATGCGCCCATTGCCCACCCGCCCGTTGTCCACCCGCCCATCCAACCACCCGCTCGCCCACCATCCAGCCCACTTGCTCAATCGCGGTAATACCCGCCCGTCCACCCGCGGGCCCGTGGAGTCACCACCAGCCTGTCCACCTGCCCACCCACATTAATTCCCGCCCACTCCAATACCATCCCACCCTCCTAGTCATCCTACCAAAATGTCTCGATCCCCAATATCTCCCTATTTACTCACCCACACACCCACTCAAAATGATGTTGAATGACTGCTCTGCAGTACCTTTGTCAAGCTTGTAATTTTGCATTAATTTCTCAGGCGTTCTTAATCATGTTCAAGAACAGTCATGACGGAATCTTTATTTCTATGTTGAATGACGATAATTCTGGATAGCTCTTTAAAGTATTAGTATATCAGGAAGTTTACCCGACCATATGATACGTGATTGGCTGTTAGGTCACGTGACGCGGTGGCTCGTTAGACGTCAGACTAGCTGCTGGATCAACAATCAGGGTGAGTTGTTCGAGGTCACGTGATTAGCTGGTGGATATCGTGACAGGGTTGGTTGTTCGAAGTCGCGTGATTAGCTGGCGGATCACGTGCCTGAGTAGGTTGTTAGCGGTCACGTGAGTAGCTGGCGGATCAGTTAACAGGGTGGGTTGCCATGGTGTCACGTGTATTTGATGGCAGATTATGTCACATCACAGTTTCCTGTCTCTGCTTCTCGGTTTCCTCTTTAATCCCTGACACAGGAAGGCTGCAAATTGAATCGCGCGAGCACGTGTCATCAAATGCTCACGGACTCACGTTTGACTTAAGAAATCTCTCTCTCTCTCTCTCTCTCTCTCTCTCTCTCTCTCTCTCTCTCTCTCTCTCTCTCTCTCTCTCTCTCTCTCTCTCTCTCTCTTCCAAAGACACGTGACTATTATACTGGGTATAGATATGACGCCAATAATGCATTCATATCTTGCTAAAGGAGTGCGTATTTATTTTGGACCAAGTGTTGTTAAAGGGATACTGAAAACTCATCTCCGATGTTGTATTGGGATGATTACCTTATATAGATTACCCACCGTTCACTTCCCACGCTTACTTCCCGGCGTATTTGTTTAACTTTATCACAATTTTTTACTTTTACTGTGACCGCCACCATTTTGTCTCCTCAAACAATAGCGTGCATATTGCGATGGGACCCATACATTATCATGATAAAGCGAATTCTGACTGGAGAGTGTTGATGTTTACCACAGCCACAGCCTCAAGTTAAATTAGTTTTAAAACATTCAGCAGCTTACATGGACGTTTGCTTTTATACAACACTTCCAAACTCTAAATGGCATCTATATGATTGAACTTACATACCGAGCCAAACGGGGTAGATCTTTTCTGATTGCTTTTTGAGAAATGCAAATTGACATTGTTATTGTTTACGTCTTGCTTCGGGGCTGGTTATCACAGAGAGCTCATAACCAGACCAGTGACGTGCAATGGCGACGCGGTTGTTTTTATATGTAGGATTTACGCTGTCAGATTAATCTGATCAGATTTGTCTGATATTGATACTGATAAATTTATTACCCCATGACTTTGTACAAATTATACGGGGTTATATACACATTTTTCTCATCAGTCTTTGACGATCTATGTCGTATTCGAAAAATCTGATAGTGTAAACAAAGAAATCTGAAGTGTGATGTCTGAAGTCGGATGTCTGAAGTCGAAAATCTGGAGGCGAAACTGATGATTCTTCGCTTTCATCAGATTACAAAAAATCTGATCGTGTTACTCAAAGATCTTATGTCTGATGTCTGAAGCCGAATCTGAAGAGTTGGATAAGTTTAATTTCATAAGATTTTGTCTGAAGGCGCGGCCAATCAAAATAAATGCTTTAAATATGTCGTCACTCATCAACCACAATGAATGCGCCAGTCTAAATTAAAATCTGGGGAGATTTCAGTGCAAGATGCTCATCTGTTGGACATCTTAAATACAATAGCAATAGATTCAGGCAAGTCATTATTGCTTTAATTCTGGCATTGGCTATTATGCAGTGCGCTGATTAGGAACAGGCGCATCACTTACTATTAGGTCATGCGCCTTTGTCCAACGGGTGCACCAACATCCAATTTTCTTTCATTGCTCCCTTGATAAACCAGTGTGCCGATAACCAATTGATTATTGGGTACAAGACAGGCTACCAACAGACACTACAATAATAAGTTGGTAGGCTCTTATTAGCATTTCAGGGGATTCCTTCTACGGCTGGTGTACCAATCCCATCCCAACTCTGCCGACATCATACATCCAGGCTCTCAAGGCTCTCCACACCGGTTCCAAACAGTAAGTAATTAATAAATACATTTCTACCGATAGAGTGATAATATGGAATGGTCATAGGAGGGTTAACCTATGGGGTGGAAAAGTTCGCTGCTGGGAAGCAGCTCTTGGTACATCGGACCACCCTCTCCTTGATCAGGTAATGCCCGACCTCCCATCGTTCGGTATCACTGCAAAGAATTATTGACAGGGAAAGTTGTGTCCACCGCCTCATTGAGATCGACTATATTATTTCCAACAGTATTTAGTGAAAATAGAAGCTGTGATAATAAGAGCATGATGGATCGGCTAGCGCACCACATATGATGATGATGGTGATGACGATGACGATGACGACGACGATGATGATGATGATGATGGTGGTGGTGGCGGTGGATGGTGGTAGGTGGTGGCAGTGGTGGTCGTGGTGGTGGTGGTGGTGGTGGTAGTGGTGGTGCTGATGCTGTTGCTGCTGCTGCTGCTGCTGATGATGATGATGATGATGATGATGATGATGATAATAATGATGATGATGATGATGATGATGATAGCGATGATGATGATGATGTTGGGGATGATATAAGTCATAGTGTAGATAGCAGCGACTGCGGCAGCGACACCAGCGCATGTACATTGTGAGAGGATGTCAATCACAGTAAAATAGAGTCATTAAATCTGTGGGGGCGGGATCTACCGCCTTGATTGTATACCGCCTTTGTAAATAAAGTTAGTTCAGATTTAGCACTTGAAGTAACCAGTATAGCGTTTCTGTACCTTCTCACGACATATTCCAACCTGTTTCTATGTGGGATTAAACCCCACATTTTGGTGCCGTAACCAGGATTAGTTAATTATGGCAGAGAAATCAAGGCTAGTTAAAGTAAGAGGAGTGTATCGTGGACAAATTACAAAACAGCAAAATAAAATTCGTGACATACTTGCTAAAGCTGTGCTCGATGATGAAGATCATGATACTATCGTCGCCGCACTCAGTACTTATAGTGACAAGCTCGGTGCCATTACTGAGGTGGACAAACAGATTATGGATTTACTCGAAACGGATGACGATGTGGAACAATTTCTCACGGAAGCGGACGATTACATCACCCAGAGTAAAGAACAATTGATCAAGTGTGAAAGACAAGTAAGTCGTAGATTTACTCCAGTTGACAATCCTAATTCAGATGGCACGTTTAACCCTTCGCATCGGAAAAGAAATATTAATTTGCCAAAATTAGCGCTCAAGAAGTTTGATGGTGACATACTAGAATGGCTTGAATTTCATGACACTTTTAGATCAGCAATTGACATGGACGATGGATTAACAAACGTACAGAAGTTTCAATATCTCCGTGCGCAGGTCGTAGGTGAAGCCGCTAGAGCAATAAATGGTTTGTCTTTAACGGACAGTAATTACACACACGCCATGGATTTACTACGTATTCGTTATGGGCAGTCTCACAAAATAGTAAGCGCCTACATCAGGGCATTGTGGGAGCTGCGTAGGCCGGAAAATTCTATAAATTCTCTGCGTGATTTCAATGACCGGCTGGAATCTTTTATTCGTGGTCTTGCTACATTAGGCAAAACAGAGGACACTTATGGGGACTTGTTAGTTCCTGTCATTCTAGATAAACTTCCGCCAGCCATTCGGGGACAAATGACCAGGGAACACGGTAACTATGAATGGGACATTACAGGGTTAAGATCCTCACTTCAGAAGGAAATAGATGCCATGCAGGCCGGTGACCTCAGCGAGGCCGTGGACTATGAAGGAGGTACATATTCCACAGCAGCCTTCCACACACGTTCCTCTCATTCTCTTCGTAAAACGGAGATCCGTAATCAGACAGGGTCGAGTTTCACAAAGCAACGCCCTATACAGTGCGCCTTCTGCAAGGGATCGCATGCATCAGGGGATTGCCAGGTCATTTCTGTTAAGCATAAACGCCATAAAATTGTAGTGCGAGACCGCTTATGTTTCAACTGCCTAGGCAAACACCGCGCAGCTGATTGCAAATCTAAGTATAGGTGTCGTATTTGCCAGCGCAAACACCACACCTCTCTGTGTAATGAATCAAAGTCTGACACCCATACACCAACGCCAGCTGCATCCAACAACATCGTAGAAAAACACACATCAACGGATGATACCAAGGTTTCCCTAGCAAGACTAAATGGACCTGTCCTATTAAAGACAGCGGTGGGAAATATTTCGAATGGACACGATTCAGCTACTGTCATTGTCTTGTTCGACGAAGGTGCGCAACGTTCCTTTATTACGAAGAAAACTGCAGACATGTTAAGCCTAAAATGTCATGACATGGGGACTGTTCAGATTTCTGCTTTTGGCGGAAATACAGGATTACGACCATTGCCAATCACTAGCTTCATGTTACATACAGTTTATGATTCAAATGACATGGACATTAGCGCCCTAGTAGTTCCTAAAATCTCCACACCACTCAGAAACTATGTTAAAAAATCTATACTCGATTTGCCGTACTTACAAGGGTTAAAACTCGCATATTCACGCACACATACAGATATAGACAAGATCTCAGTTCTTATCGGTGCAGGCTATTATTGGTCTATAGTAGGAGATCATATTGTGAGAGGTTCCGGCCCGACAGCAGTCTCTTCTAAACTTGGTTATGTGTTGTCCGGGCCAACTTACGTGACGTGACGTCATCTAACCAGCGATCTAAATATACAGGCGTATATCATGTCAATATTGATTCCCATCGAGAACAGATCGGGTTACATAGATTCTGGGACTTAGAAACAATAGGAGTGCAAAATGATGAACTCAAATCAGTTATTGATCATGTAGACTATTCCAAAACTCATATTCGAAAGGAAGAGGGACGCTACATAACAAAATTACCGTGGAAATATGATCACTTGCCATTGCCAATTAATCGATCGGTGACAGAAAATCGAACTCGTGCCATGATACAACGACTTTCTCCGGATTTACGCGAGGCTTACAATAACATTATTCAGGAGCAACTCTCACATGGCTACATAGAACGCGTTGACAATGATGACACAGCGTGTGGACACTACTTGCCGCATAGAGCAGTGAAAAAGGATTCGGATTCAACCCCATTACGTGTAGTGTATGACTGTTCTTATTCACCAGCACCCCCATTATTGTACAATTTAGCAGCTATCATATTAAGATTTAGACTTCATCAGATAGCTATCACTTCTGATATTCAGAAAGCATTTCACCAAATCGGCTTGGACCAGGACGATCGCAAATACACTAAATTCTACTGGTTGTCCAATTACCATGACCCTGAAAGTGATTTTGAGGTCTACCAGTTCAAGGTCATCTTGTTTGGAGCAGTTTGCTCACCATTCATCCTGAATCCCACTGTCCGTAGCCACCTAGAAGCTAATCAATCAATCATTGCACATGACCTATCAAACAATATTTACGCAGATAATGTTATTACAGGTTGCGACAGTGGGTGGGAAGCTATTCAGTACTACGATGACGCCAATGAAATAAGGTCAGCAAGCGGATTTCAGTTGCGAGCTTGGTCGACAAATTCTCTAGAATTGCGAGAGTACATTAAACCAGACAACTCGATGGAGACAAAATCTGAGGCTAATGTACTAGGAATTCAATGGGATACCGAAGCTGATTGTATTTCCTATCGACATAATGTTGTGAATGCTAGTAAAGACGAAGTAATCACCAAGCGAACCGTAGTTAAAGTAGCTGCATGCATTTATGACCCTCTAGGTTATTTATCACCAATTCAGGTACGAGCGAAACTATCCATACAAGCACTATGGAAATCTAAATACGATTGGGATCAACCAATTTCAGACCATCTAGTAAGCGAATGGAAGGAGATCGTCGATGATCTTTCTTCTGCGTTAAATACGAAACTCGAACGACAATATTTCAAGCATAATTCAGACCCAGATTCTGCATACGAACTGCATTCGTTCGCTGATGCGAGCAAAGTGGCATACGGTTGCGTTGTGTACATACGTGATGTGCGTCATGAAGAAGCTTCTATCGTTATGGCAAAATCACGAATTGCGGCCATCAAGGAATTAACCATTCCACAACTTGAATTATTAGCAGCGCTAATAGCATCGAACTTATTAGATTATGTACACACATCGATTGCACCAGTAATTACGATTTCGAAACGAGTATTATGGTCGGACAGTCAGATTGTTTTGCATTGGGTTAATAGTGACAAAAAACTACCGACATTCGTGACAAATCGACTTAAAGTGATTAAATCCAAATCGATTGATGAGTTCAAATACTGTCCTACAGCTGACAATCCAGCAGATTTGGTTTCGCGTGGTCTGACGTCATCAGAACTCGGTCAGTCACAAATCTGGTGCAATGGGCCGAGCTGGCTTAGTCAAGGCGATTGGCCTGTTTGTCATTTGTTTGACAGTGCAGTTCTAACTACGGGTACAGACCCGACGTGTAAATCATTTTTGTGTCTGTCACAACGGGACACCAAAACTGAGGACAATTCGAGTCCCAATCCTATTGGATTAGGTATCATAAATCTGGATAATTATTCTTCACTTTCAAAACTGTGCAGAGTTACCGCGTATGTACTACGTTTCATACGAATTCTGAAGGACAAGCAGAGTGCGACCACACGCTACCTATCCGTAAGAGAGGTAAATGCTGCAGTTCAACAAGAACACTACTCTCGAGAAACAGAGGCCCTAGAAGACGAAAAACATGCGAACAGAAACCCATTAGTTCGACAATTGCGTTTGTTTCGCGATGACAGTGGAATTATACGCGTTGGTGGCAGACTTCACAATGCACCCATACAGTATAATGCGAAATTTCCTATTTTGTTACCCTCGAACAGTGCTTATACAAAGATGGTTATTCGAGATGCGCATCACAGGATTTTACACGCAGGACCCGAGTCGACAATAACATTCTTACGTCAAACATTCTGGATTACTAAAATGCGTCAGACCGTAAAGTGTATACTCACAAACTGCGTCCAATGCAAACTCGTAACTGGATTGCCGCTCAAACCACCCGAGTCTGCACCGCTTCAGTCATTTCGGCTCAAAGAAGCATCACCATTCACAATCTGTGGACTAGACTATACAGGAGCGCTATACGTTAAATCAGATATTGCAGGCAGACGTGAAGATAAGGCTTATATTTTATTGTTTACTTGTGCCAATACCCGTGCTGTCCATCTTGAGACCGTACCAAATTTAACCACCAGTACTTTTCTCCATGCCTTCAGGCGGTTCGCCGCCCGTCGCTCGCTACCGAGCAAACTAATTTCTGATAATGCCTCAACTTTCTTGTCAGCAGGGGAGGAGATCAAGAAATTATTTTGTTCTAGTGAAGTTCAAGAGTACATGGTAAACCATTACGTTGATTGGTCATTCATTACGAAACGAGCGCCATGGCATGGAGTTTTTTGGGAAAGGTTGATCGGCTTAACGAAAACTTGTCTCAAGAAGGTCCTAGGCAGGGCGTTCGTAACCCTAGAAGAACTCACTACTGTGGTTACAGAAATAGAAACGGTGATAAACAACCGGCCATTAACATATTATTCATCTGACATTGATGACCCTAGCCCCCTAACACCGTCACATCTATTACACGGTCGTGTCCTCACAAATCTACCACACATGGATGTAACAGACGAGCAGATAGACGATCCAACATTTGGTGATTCACAAACTGAACTTGAAAAACGTGCACAACGGCTCTCTATGTTACAGACACATTTCATTCAGAGGTGGTCTAGAGAATACTTAACGGCGTTACGAGAAAGACACATTTCTTCACGTAAAGGGCATTCGTCTAACACTGACAATGTTATAGCTGTTGGAGATATCGTGCTAGTGCAGGATGACAGTAAAACTCGTATTAACTGGAAATTAGCTGTTGTAACGGAACTTATTTACGGAAATGACAATCTCGTTCGATCTGCTAAAATCAAAATGGACAAAGGTGTTACAAACCGTCCGATAAATAAGCTATACCCCCTAGAAGTATCAGCTGTAGTAACGCCTGATACTAACCGTGTCGTGCCAGACATTAATCCTCACTACAATTCGATACAACAACAAGATTCAAACAAACGCCCATCTAGAGATGCGGCAGTGATTGCAAGAGAGAAAATCAAGATTATCTCTAGCTCATAAGATTGTTGATTGTGTTTTCACAGCATTATTGTTTTCCTGTTTAGTTTCATTTGAAAATTCTACGACTGGAATGACTTGCAGATATGGTTTTCATTTCACATCATTGTTCTACACTATATTGAGTTTGCAGATGTGCAGATTCCGTTTAAACATATTAAATGTTGAAACCCGATGTTTGAACATATTAAGATGTTTAGACTGAAGTGTGCATACACGTATCATGTGTACAGGGTGCCTATCCATTATTACTCAACTCGGACCTTATTACGCTGATTACGTCTAATTGTGTACTGTGTCGTCATATGTAACATTTTATTATTTTCAAGTAATTATGCGTTGCATTTATTAATAGTTCAAGCGTTCAGCTCCACCTTTCGAGGCGGGAGTATGTTGGGAATGATATAAATCATAGTGTAGATAGCAGCGACTGCGGCAGCGACACCAGCGCATGTACATTGTGAGAGGATGTCAATCACAGTAAAATAGAGTCATTAAATCTGTGGGGGCGGGATCTACCGTCTTGATTGTATACCGCCTTTGTAAATAAAGTTAGTTCAGATTTAGCACTTGAAGTAACTAGTATAGCGTTTCTGTACCTTCTCAAGCCATATTCCAACCTGTTTCTATGTGGGATTAAACCCCCACAGATGATGATGATGATGATGATGATGATGATGATGATGATGCTGCTGTTGATGCTGCTGATGATGATGTTGTTGTGATGATGATGATGATGATGATCCAGCAATGTATTCTGCGGCTGTAGTAGTCTCTGAAAACAGTACATTATCCCCATGACATGTGGCGTGGTAGCCGATCCATCACGATTTTATAATCACAGCTTCTATTTTTAAATCATGCTGATTCTGATCTAAAGCTGTAATTTTCTCAAGGATACAACTGACTCTACTGCTAATACACGTGTAATCATGTTAGCCTTGTGATTGTTGCATCTTCTCTGTATGATGACAGAATATCAAGTACCAAAACGAAAGCCATGATACATTGAATCACTTTGAACTGAAGATGCAATAATAGAAACAACACAGCAACACTTCGTATTTGCCTGACTTCAGATCTGCAATCTGGGCATTCTGTAATCACCGTTAGAATCGACAAACAATGAGGGTATATACAGACCTCTTCGATCTCCTCCTCGTGCAGATATCTCCGAATGAGATAATTAATTTTAGGTTATCAACATAACTAAGCAATCATGATGATGATGATTACATAGGCATTGCGCTAATTGAATCTGTTGGATCATTTTTGCAGATCTTCATTGCTTTTGCCAGGTAATTGCAACAGGTAAGAAGTCATAGTAAATGATTTGATCTAGCTCGCCAAATTGTTTACCTTCGCATGCAGTTGTCAGCTGTTGCACACTCGACCAATCTACTTTATGTATCCAACAGAGGCAAATGCTTCAATGGAATGTTCTTCAGCAATAGTACAGGATTTGAATGTCGGTTGGGCACACCGGATATGAAGTAGATGATGACCATCCAGTTCGTTAATCGAGTCTCAAGTTTTCCTAGCCATAGCAAATTAGAGAAGTGTTGCTTCTTTAGAAATGACAGCAATAGATTGGCTGCGATGGCAACGAGTTCAATATTGTCTTTCCCGGGATGTGTACATCAATTTAATTAACTCTTTCAACACAAGAGACCAGATACAGCCGATCCATTGAGGTGTTGAAAATAGTCATGTTGAATAGTTTTTTTAAAGTAATATGACTGAAAACAGTTTCTATGTGTAAGACCGCAACGGCTTTTAGTCGCACTCGTCCTCAGCATAATCCGCATGCATTATGCATATGTGTCTGGGCAACATGTCATACTGGGATAACATGATGGAAGAGTTAAGTAGTTTACCCACGCTACCAAAACTGTCCGTTCACTCGATCATGTCGTCTATCGTATGAAATGTTTTCCAAAACCAGCGAAACCTCTGTTAAAGATTTATTCCGTTGCGCTTTATGACAGATATGGTAGTTTTCAATGTTCACTCCCATAACGCTGTTTGATGTAGTCAATGTCCTAATGTTCGTAATTTAACTTCCTCCATGCCAGTTGATTGAGCACACGTATAACGGACTCGCTGCGATTAATGCATACAATATGGTAAGATTTATTGTCACGAGAATTGTATTAAATCCACAGATCTACAGAAGGGAAATATTTCATCAGACATTTGGTGATTATATGTTGTTGAGAAATCTTCCTGAATATCGCATGAGCAATAGATCCTCATCAAGCCATTCTAAATTATGCTGGCTTCTTATTCATCCCTTGCACCATTGCCGCGCAGGTACCTGGTATATCATCGTGATATTCTGGTGTCATTGTCATCAAGGTACGCGCACACAGCTTCTTCTTGGCTGCATCCTTGTAAAAAGAATTGGCGCTCTAATTGCGTGTGAGCAGACCCTCAATGCTGAGTTCACGAGCCAATGTGGCAGTGATGTATCATACTGACCTCTAATCCAGAGAGACACTATTAAGAAACCCGCCTGATAATAATATCACTATATATAATGTACATAATTAGACCGCGTGTCATCGATCATATTATCGTGGTCGTGGTGGGTTGATGGCCGGTTCACAGTTTTTCATATTCCTTCAATGCGTCTTATGATAGCTATTCTGGGGTGTTCGTGGTAAGGTGACATTCTTATGGCACTATATGCCTTCTAGTCCGTCGTACCATAGGCATTCCAGGGTGTTTGTAATAAGGTGACATTTTTGTTTCACAGTATACGCTTGTGACCAGAGGAATTCATTCCTAGATATGCTCCGTCCACTTTTCAAGCTCCGCCCACTTTTCAAGCTCCACCCACTTTTCAAGCTCCGCCCACTTTTCAAGCTCCACCCACTTTTTAACCGTGTTGGAATAGATTTATATACTTTTGAATCTTGAATTCCCTGAATTCCAATTTCGATGCAATTTTACGGGTAATCTAGCTGTTGATTATATTGAGACTGGGGCTGTTGCTGCATTTGGCTTCCAAATATTCAACAGAATGTTTATTAAATTCTAAATTAATCACAGACATATAATTCGTGCACTTCATGACAGACAGTTCATTTTTAACGACAGAGTTCAGCATAATAAAAATTGTGACGTCAGCCTACACGTGACGTAATATATTATGATATCATGTATTTAAGTAACTGATTGGATAGTGCCATTTATCCATGCCCTTGATATGTTGCCCAAACACTGGCACACTCCATTGCACTGGGCGATCACTGGCAGCTATACTGTTCCCAGCGAGACTTACGAGTGGAGGAGCTGCATCTTAGATGATGTTTATGTGAGCAGCGGATCCCATTGATGCCAAACCAAAAGCACCTACCTCAGGCACTGCAATGCTTACTGGAGATGATACCATCATCACACTATTCCTTTCAACTTTACGCTTAATAAGAAGAAAAGTCGCAAGGTTAAAGACCATGGTAATTCTCTTCCACAGGCTGTCTTATTTAGTAAGTAAAATCACAATGGTAAATAGAAGTAAACATCTAAAACACAGGTATGGTGTTAGGAGGAGTGAATGTTCAACAGATAGTGATACATCACCGAATGGTTCTAAAGTTAACTGCAAGGATGGATGACTAACACCGGAGACGGGCCACTAAATCTTCTCTATTTTACACTCAAGTGCGAGCAGCATGTTTCAGCTATCTTAACTCCGATGCTGGCCCAGTTGATGAAAACTGGTCTGGTTAATAAGCTGGTCTAGAGTTTACACCTGTATGGAAACAGAAATGACTAAAGGTATGTCTTACCAGGAAACAAGTTGGTTGTTATGGTTGAGAAACCTAAATCGAGGCCAATTTCTTGATTTAGCCTACTTGGCCCCAGTTTCGAACAACTGGTCCTCTCTTGCCATGAACGGAATATCGTTTTTAGGGTTGTAGTCATTAACACTGTGGTGCATTTACAATAATACAAAATCTAATATTTACTCAATAAGCCACAATGGAATAACTATAACTGTTTGATGCCATCCTTCTGGAGAGCCATTATTTCTTACATCAGAATCATGCCACTCTTTTGTTATAGCTGTGCTTCTATGGTTCTTTGAACTTCTTTGAACAGTACTGACTTCTTTCTTTCCACTCTCCAGTACCATTCCGCCCGCTCTAACTCTCAGGTTCCTCAACCTCTGGAAGTCATCTTTATTGGTTCATTGCTCAAATTGAGCCGTTTTAGGTGACTCATCTACCCTTGCTATAAATGATATTGTCGGCTAAAAGGGGTACACTGTTGACGATGGACGTAGTGACCCGGTCAAATGAGGATACTTGGGACCAGACACAGACTGAAAATTATGGCGGTATCATTTTTGTCATAAATGGATAAGTTTGTGTCTTTGCTCTCCGGAACACTAGTCCAGGACATTTTCAGATGTTCGCCACAAGTCAATGACACGGTGAATGGCTCCAACTTAACCTGTAACCGTGTTTACCGGAACTAGTGTGAAGATTTACTGGTGCCATTACATGGTTTCATGGCACTACAAACTGCCTAATATATAACGCGGGTGGACTGGATCCCGAAATAGTGCACGCCATCGTCACCCAAAACCAATAACTGTTTCTAATCTGGGCAGAGACCCAATGAATTTGATTGATTCTATAGTTCTGATGACTAGATTCGAATGCGCTACCTTAAAGGCTAAACAATGTGCAGAACATCCTATGAACAATGGCGATTCTGCACGAGCCTCTGAAGCTTGGTGCACAG
This sequence comes from Chaetoderma sp. LZ-2023a, assembly GCA_034401795.1. Taxonomy (NCBI): domain Eukaryota; kingdom Metazoa; phylum Mollusca; class Caudofoveata; order Chaetodermatida; family Chaetodermatidae; genus Chaetoderma; species Chaetoderma sp. LZ-2023a. The sequence goes on from CM067372.1 coordinate 14,506,763, forward strand.
TATTGGAGCATTGTGCACTTCATTGGCTCATGTCAACTGTGACATACCATACAATAGTACTGGCTCTTCGTTAACTCGCATATGTGTGCGTAGATTAGTGTGTGTAAACCCCCCCCCTCCCACCTCCACCTCCACCCCCATATATATATATATATATATATATATATATATATATATATATATATATATATATATATATATATATATATATATATATATATATATATATATATATATATATATATATATATATATATATATAGATAGGGCTAATTCAGTAGCTTCATTTAGTGATAGTGCAGACGTTAATGATATTCGTATTTTAACTCCATCATTATCATCATCGTCATCATCATCAATCATCAATCATCATCATCATCATCATCATCATCATCATCATCATCATCATCATCATCAACATCATCATCATTCAACTCAAATGTCGTCATCATCGTCAAACATAAATAAGTATGGAGAATCATTTAACTTATTCTCTACATTGGGACTTATAGAATTGACAAGATCAAATACGTCATACACACCTACAATATCGTCTGCACCTATGCCCAAGGTCTTTCTACCATCGCCATATACATCTACGCCATCGCCGACAATTGCAGAGTATAAAATATTTTTAGGTACATTTTTAGATGATCTAAACAAAGCAGCAGCTTTAACTGCTACAAACACCTGCATACCTACATCTCTTGTCACAGCAACACCTACTATAAATTCCCCTATAGCACCTAAAATAATGACATTCTCCTTAGCATCGCTAATAATGATTCGATTAAGCCCGTCTTTAATGCTTAATAGTGCGACTAGTTGTACGAATTGTATGTTTTTGCTATATAACTACTCTTGCGTTAAGCTAACCTTTTAATTGTCAAATTGGCTAAAAGGCCTATGATGTGTGTTGAGAAACGTCGATGTGCAGGCCAATTGTGTCCTATTTTTTGAAAATTTACTACTGGAATAACTGGCTCGGTTACTCTTGGCCTACATATGGACACTGGCTAAGCTGAATTTGTGATTTTCTTGACGATTTATTCATGAACCGTCTGGCTCGCCAAAAACAGCACCTGTATTGGCCATGAGGAATGTCCGTTTGCAGGAAAATTAGGTGTGAAAATGACAGTTTTCTTGCTATAATTTTCCTGGAAACGATCATGACCATTAAATGGGTAATTAATATAGGTACCATTTTGAGCGCTTTGAGGCACTGTTGAGACAAGAAGAGTTAAGAAATATGCTGTTGAATATTTTGAAACTAATTTGACTGGACGCTGTTGTTGCCATATATATACGGCAAAAGCAGCAGCAGCAGCAACAACAACAACAACAACAACAACAACAACAACAACAACAACAACATCCGAATTGCTGTACTACTACTACTACTACTACTACTACTACTACTACTACTACTACTACTACTACTACTACTACTACTACTACTACTACTACTACTACTACTACTACTACTACTACTACTATGTTGCATGTTTTAGATCATTTCCAATCCTGTAATAATAATAATAATAATAATAATAATAATAATAATAATAATAATAATAATAATAATAATAAATGTAAAGCACACCTCATATGATACAGTTGTAGCCTAAGAGTATAAAGGTATCTTGAGGTGCAGTGCAATCTTAGATACTGTCGCTAGAGTTGTTCAATCAAATACCGATTGTAAATTAAGCGACGGTTTCGAGTTTGCTATTTATCACGTTAAAGTGCCACATGCCGACGGAAAACGTACATCTATAAACGGAACGCATTCTAAGAGAGCTATGAGATTGCAGGAAATGTGTCAATATAACGGTGAGCTAGAGGTTGTTGTAAATGTTAAAGCTCCATTTTGCATCGTTGATGTGATTTATTTAGGAAAAATAAATGATCAATTACGTGATGGTCATGATCCTAGTCATAACAAAATGGCGGACTTTACCAGGAAGTAATGCTCAACAAATCGACAATGCATACGAGAGCAAAAATCTCACATAAACGTAATCACTTAACATGCAAAGATGATTGACTTAAGTTTCAACAACTAAGGGAAAATAATAACACATATAGGATTTGTATCTAGCATACGGTCCTATGTTAATCTAAATCTTTACGCAGGATTCCAATTCTGTACGATGCGGTATTACAGCATGCATCCTATATAAAGCATTAGGTGTATTCCATATGGGAAGAAATTATTGCCAGTTATGCGAGGAAGTTTCCCAAAAGTATGTGTCTGTGCAAGCAAATGCAAGCAAATACAAGAAATGTGGTGAAAATCCTATTGCATGTCACTTGAGATGAAAGTGACCAAATGCGCCTCTGCTCTAAATGTAATAAGCCATTCTATCGACATGTATATTATGACACTCATAAACGTAATGGTATATGCCACATAGCTATGTCGTCTCCTAATTGCTATGTATCGCTTCCGACTATGAGACATGTAAGAAGCCCACATACTGGCGATATTATCAAATGCATATGTTGTAAAGAAGAATACAATCAATTAGATGACATACACACTTGTTACCATAAGGGTATTGATGAGACAACGCCATCGCCCTCGCATAAATATACTAGCAAGTATCACACGGAGCAATATGAACACTTTCAATGTTATATCTTTTACAACTGCGAATCATATCTTAAATTGGGCAAAGAAAATCAATATTCCACCACCCGCAGCGTACGAAGTCGAGTCGATAAACAAGAAAGATGATGACAACTTTGAAACATGGCGAAATGATCCAAACCATTTTGATTTTGCTCGTGAGTTAGAATCATACTGCAATGATGAGGTAACCGTATTGAGATGCTGTGTATTAAAATTTGAAAGACTGTTTGCTGAATGCCCAGGCAGTGTTAACCTTTTCATAATCGGTTGCACCCTTGCTTCGGCATGCACTTATATTTATCATAGACTATGGATGGATGAGGAAAGTATCCAATCTTTACCTTGTCAAGGCTATGTGAACACACACTGCTTTTGTATGTTTGCTGTACAATGGCTAGAGTGGGTTAAAGTGGGGGGTGGGGGAAATGTCGAGATAACGTATGCGTTGGATGTCACAGAAGGCAAACTACTTGGTAAATATTATGTCGATGGCTATTCACGTTCTGCTAATGATGTGAGTCCCGATATAGAGTACTGCGGATGTGACGTACAATTACGATCATGCCTAATACATTTCAAAGACATGTTGCACGGATGGAAGATGAGTGATTTGAGGTCGTACTAATGTAGCAATGTTAATGTATGGCTATTATCAAACCTGATAAATGTCTTAACGACTTTATTACATCATTTGATATGCCTTCCCCTATTATCCAATGTGATGCGTTCAATGTATACAGTAGCCCAAAATGACACCAAAACTGAATATGTCGACATTTGTTCATTATATCCATCTGTGACGAAGAGCGAACAATATCGGTAGACTAATGTGCTTTAAGGTTTTGAGAGGTAATGATTTAGCAGGAGATGACGTCATTGCTTATATCTGCTAAGCGTGCGATGAGGGGACCTCACGAAATCAGGACTTGATACACTCAAATCAAGAATGAACCTGAGGAAGCTTAGGATTTCGGCTCAGGACAAGACACAGTGGACAAAAGCGAAGAAGGAATGATTGCTGCTTGTGGTGTCCTGGACCATTCATATACTAACTGTATATCGCTGACGGAAACACCCGAGAAGCAAAGGAACATTCCGATCATAATTAGTTGTTCACCGAGCGTCCCAGAGCGCGGATCTATCCTTGTATAGTTAGAGTAATTAAAGTAGTTTATAAGTAGGAAATAAATAATTAGAGTGTATGTGAAGTAAACAAACAAGTAAACAGATATGACATTGGCGACGAGGATAAAAGTGTTTAGATTCAAAACCTTGGGCAAAAGCGAAGAAGGACTGATTGCAGCTGTAGGATGTTTCTACTACTACAGCCGCAGAATACAGTAGTCATCATCAGGGTCGTCATCATCACTCTCGTTATGAAGTTTATATACTGTCTTTACGGATACCATTTCCTCCCAATTAGCCATCATTTTTGTGTCATTTCTAAAAAGGAATCTTTGACTGCACTGTCAATTTGTCAAAATGTTCTTTCATGCAAATCCATCCCTGTGAATTACAGTATATACCTGCACGTGTAGGCTGGAGTAAACGTTCTCCCTCGGGTATAAAATAACGTCGCGGGTCTACAGCAGGGAATTCGTCATGTATCGATACTACAAGCGTTACCTTCTATTTCAAGTTTATAGTTAACGTTTTTACGCTGACATGCTAGAAATACTCGATGATCAAACTCTGGTATCTGCCGCCTAATTTCCAAGAACGCTTCTCCACTCAAATATATTACACGTTTGGCAGGCAAATCCTCAGCATTGAACTCACGTATATCGACCTATTCTTTATTATCAATACCCTGTCTAATTACTCCCACATAACGTAGATTACCTATATTGCAATAGTAGGCTTAAATCGAGTCAAATATGTATTTTTCTACTTTCTTTTTAAACTTGTTTACTCCTCATATGCTACTCGAGGCTACGAATAAATCAGGATTCAAAATTCTCAACATCTTATAGCTTTCTATACGCTTTGACAAAAACCGTTAAGAACAAACTTGCAACTGTCAGAAAAGCGTGCATATTTATACACGTACACGTACACACATATCTTACATAGCGTACGTGAGGAGTAAGAGAAGACTATTTTCGAAAACTTACCACTGAATGAAATAAATAATCTTCGGTCGGACCGCGAAAAGATTGTTGTCGAGACCGATACCGAAACCGATTATTTAATTTTATGTTGGACCGGGTCGAGCGCTAAAGGATTAAAGGTCCAGACGATAACGACCATCCCCACCCTCCTCAGAACCATTGCACTATAGATTAACCCTCGCTTCGACACATATCATACCAAATGCGTATATTTCTTATTATTAATTATATAATTCCCATTTTCTTCCCTTTTTACGACAACCGCCCTTACCCGCCCTAACTATGCCTAACTAAACTGAGGAGTTGTGTTGACAAGAAATGATTGTCAGCAATGGACATGCTGATAGACAGACGGACATTCTGCGTTCAGACAGCACATGCACATTTTGGGTTGTAATGATTGGCTTTACTAAGTGTCAAAAGTATTGCAACTAAACTGTAGGAGGAGATGTATTGAAAAGAAGTGGAGAGATTCACAGACAGACGGACATCAAGACATATAGTGAGAAAGATCGATGGACAGACAGATGAACATGCTAATCGGTATATCCACACACACACATACACACACACACACACACACACACACACACACACACACACACACACACACACACACACACACACACACACACACACACACACACACACACACACACACACACACACACACACACACACACACACACACACACACACACACACACACACACACACACACACACACACACACACACACACACACACACACACACACACACACACACACACACACACACACACACACACACACACACACACACACACACACACACACACACACACACACACACACACACACACACACACACACACACACACACACACACACACACACACACACACACACACACACACACACACACACACACACACACACACACACACACACACACACACACACACACACACACACACACACACACACACACACACACACACACACACACACACACACACACACACACACACACACACACACACACACACACACACACACACACACACACACACACACACACACACACACACACACACACACACGCACACACGCACACACGCACACACGCACACACGCACGCAGGCACGCAGGCACGCACGCACGCACGCACGCAAGCGCACACTCACGCACACCCTTTCAGACCGCGGTGTAGAAGTGGATCAAAAGGTACGATCTATACAGGATTTCTGCTGAAATATCATCACAGGACACGGTGCTGATGCCTTTTGAGCGATGTGTTTTAGCCGACTCACCTTTCATCTGCGTGTACGGAGGGGTGGCAAAGTTCACAATTACCGTCTTATATTTTGATGTGCTAGACAAAGTTTATCAGTTAAAGAATTAACAGAAACATGGCACATGGCTACGTTGGGAGAAGGATGGGTTATGGAACTAGAATATATACAGATTTCTCTAAAAAAAACCACCTGTGCACAAGCCATGAACCTATGCCGCTATTCACGTAACGCATAGCTTCGTGTACTGCAAGCCGGACACGTCTCCTTGGAAGCGGTTGTACTTTAAACTGACATTCATGGACCATTGCTTAGAATCAGATGGAGAAAGTCAAGCGGAAACAAAATATTATTGTCATATTTATACCTCTCGGCAGCGTTTAATAAACATGTATCTAGCCGTGGAATAATAACCGATATAGTGCCCCAGGATGCTTCCCAAATCTAATTAGTCCTCGCTAGCCATCGCAATCTCTGATGCTACCTCGTATGGAATTCTCTTGAAATGTCGCCGTCATAAAACAGATCCAGGTCGTTTTAGCTCGATTCGGTCGTTTGTTTATAGCCCTGCCCACGTGTGCGCATTGGATGGAACTAATGAAACTCATTAAAACTTCCGGACACCGCAATGTACGCCAGCAAAACTGACTGACTTTAAACCACATGCCACTTTATGCCAAAGGAAGCAACAGCAATTTTGTTGAGTATTATTAGATAAATAGGACTGACAGTATTTGTTGCCAGCAAACAGCGTCAGTAAAATTATTTCCATCATATGTGGTAGCTAATCTGCGAATATCTAGCCATGATTTATATGCGGATTTGATTTAGTCATCACAAGAGTTAGCTGTGAGATAACGGATTTAATGTGTCTGTGTTCTTTAAATGTTTTACTGTCAGTGTTTAAGGAGCGTCATAAAGATTAAGAATATAAAACAGCACTCAGACTTCTGGCATTCATTCGCATCTTCGCCATATTATTATTGCCCATGTTTCATAGGAACAGGCTGAGCACATCAGTGGTTTGATATTCAAGACAAGACGGAGCTCTTATAGCGACAGACCACGAACCGGTAAACTGGAATCCATTGAATTCACAAGCTCGTCATAGAGAGATTAAGATTATTCAATAAAGTGCCACGTTCTACAGGGAGTCGGTGTATAAAGTCGATGGCCGATTTCAGTTTATCCATTAATCACATGACGTAGTAATCAACTACGTGACGTGTATGATGACGTCATAATCATTTACGTCATGAATGACGTCACGAATGCTTAATTGATGACGGACTAAGCGTTGTTGTACGAATTGTATGTCTTTACTATTTAATAAACATTATGTTGAATATTTTGAAACTAATATGCAGCAACTGCACCCAGTCAAATTAGTTTCAAAATATTCAACAGCTTACCTGTATAGTTTTCTGGAAATTGAGATTCAGAGAGTGTAGGGATTGATAGATCGATCCCAACATGGGTGAAGCGTTGGTGTAGCTTAGCTGGAGATCGCGGGACATAGCTAAAACTGAATTCCTACATTGGTCAAGCGGTCGTCTGACGAGTTCGTTATGAACATTTAGAAAATACCTACAAATTGTTGACTTTTCTTCCGAAGACACTTCACTGATTATTGAAACTTCAATCGTTCACCATTAATTAGCTCACCTGGCCAGAATGGCCAAGTGGGCTTATGCCATGGCGACCGTTCGGCGTCCGTCCGTCCGTTCGTCCTTCCATCTGTCCGTCAACTTTTTCCTTTAAACGACTTCTTCTCAATAACCACTGGGCCGATTTCCATTATATTTGGCAAGAAGTATCCTTATGGCATAGGGATCCAGATTTGTTCAAATAAAGCCGATCGGCCGATCTGGCCGGTGGCCATCTTGGATTTTGGCTGATTTTAGGAAATGGCTTTAAAAATCTTCTTCTCCGAAACCGCTTGGTGGATTGATTCAAAACTCACGAAATATCATAGAGCTGAACCAAGTTTGTTCGAAGGAACTTGATTGGCCAAATGGTTCGGCGGCCATCTTGGATGACATAGTTTTCGTGAAAACGACTTATTCTGCAGAACCGCTGAACGGATCGGGATGAAATTTTGGAGATATGATTATGGACTAAGGGCCATTACAGTTTGTTCATGGGAAGTTGATAGGTAAAAACATGGCCGCCGTGGACCAATCAAATTTTAGCGTGTTTGGCTGCCATATTCAATTTTTTTATTTGATGGATTTTGAAGCCGAAATTGGTTTTCTTAACTCCGCTTACTTGTCAGTCAGCTGACGTATAGCGATAACCCCATCCGTCATCTGTACGTCCGTCCATCCATCTGTTTGTCCGTCAAAAACAATGGCGGCTCATTTTGTTATTTCTTGACGGATTGACACCAAACTTGGTCACAATGTTAATGACGGCATCTAATATCTGTGTTATGAAAATGAAATTGATAGGACATCAAATGCCAGAGTTATCACTCCTTAACTATTTGTAGTCTCACTTTCATAGGGCAAATAATGGTTTGTTCCCACCGTCCATTGATTTATCACCATGTCAGATTTAAATTCCAATTAACAGATCAACCTTTCCAATACTGCAGAAATATTTAAGATATGTATTATGTGCTCTGACATCTATGCTCTTAAAAATATTTGAAATGTATTTGATTGAAAGTTGCTGCTGCCTAAGGCAGCAATGAAAGTTGTTGCTGCCTAAGGCAGCAATGACTTTCAGTCAGAATATTTTCTAAATCAACTCCAGCTCACCCTACCCCTGCTGCTAACTCGGTGATTCAGCCAGATGTGCATGTGTTAAATGGATATAAAGACCACCTACCTGCCTTTAGAGACCATTTTCTTCAAATTGTGTTAAAACCTCTAGTAACCGTTTGACTGAGTTTTTACAGACGACATATTCCAAAAGTTATATCTCTGAACCTGATAAATATTTTGAAAACAATTGGACTGAAAGTTGTTGGTGGCTAAGCCGCCAACAACTTTCAGTCGAATTGTTTTCAAAATATTCAACAAGTCAAGAGCTTTTGAAAATTGAAATTATTGGCTGCACTGGCTTGCAGCAGTGAGACAGTTAAGAAACCAGCTGTTGTTAGCACTGATAGCATCTATTTTCACGTAAACATTGTTCAAAATCACTAATGCAAAAAAAACAGTCCAGAGATTGTTATAAATATCTGACCTCTGGTCACATGCGGCTCCATATAATTCACCCGTTAAATTATCCAGTTATCCCATGGTGTATTGACAAAAAACGGCCAATGGAAAACGTGGAAGTGCTGCCTCGCTCTCTCAAGGCGAGCGTCCATGCAAACACGCGCATGGTTTCTATAACATAAACTATTAACAAAGCATATCTGCTCTCTAGACCAGGCGTTAACCCGAGTGTCATCTATAGAATTATGATTGTCTAGTTACAATATTAACGATGAAGAATGTCGAGAGATACAGTGGCGAATTAGTGCGCACGTGAAGGATATATGAGCAGCAAATCATCTCGGATCTATTTTTTACCTAACAATGAATTACTTCTCGCCTGGATTGTATCTTGTGACAGGGGTTTTGTGGATTATTATTGCAGTCTTTGTTGACACAGGTGCGCTTTCTTAATTAACATTATCGTTGTTGTTGTCACCGCCGCCATCGCCGCTACCGCCGCCACCATCGCCGCCGGCGTCGCCGCTGTGCCGCCGCCGCCGCCATCGTCGTCGTCGTCGTCGTCGTCGTCGTCGTCGTTATCGCACCTACTGTCTTTAATGCCACACGTTATTATGCAATTATATGATTCCTATATATCTGACCTCTGGTCACGCGCTGTAGTAGTAGAAACATCCTACAGCCACAATCAGTCCTTCTGCGCATTTGACCACTGTATCTTGTATGTGTGTATATAATATTGTTAACGCACTGGTTCAGAATTTTTAAAAGTCAAAAAATTCTTGGTTATTCTATTAACTGAGATTTGTTATTTTGTTTAAGAGACGCCATATTGGGACACAATGATAAATCATTGAATGATGCTTTGAAAGCCTATTTGAGTAGTTTCGCTTTTACCAAGATGTCACGTAGAATCGGATTTTTCTTAAATGCAATTACTGGACGCTTCTTGAAAAGTTGTCTTAAATTGTCCTGTAATTTGTGATGCTCATCTTTCAGGATTTTGGAAATTTCAACATTTTTCCGATTGTATGTGAGAGTAAATGGGATAATCTCCCGTTGATCTAATTGGCCTGGGTCAGAATTTATGTCCCTTGGTCATTGTGTTTCTAATTGTTTAATCCAAAACGATTCTCTTAGTTTTCTTTGTTTACCAGTTTCCTCTGTTTTATCCGAAAGAGTTAGCTGCTCGATAGGCATGATTTCAAAGTCACGAGGGACTAAATGATCAGGAAGATTGAAATGTGCATCCACATGCGAATTCAAAGGCTCTATGTGCTGGTGTGTCTTCTGCCATCCTTAGCACATGGTTAAACATGGACCATCTTTGCTGGGCGACTTTTATGAACAGCGGCGATGCATTACCCATTTTGTATAATATCACATGTACTAAATAAAGGAGGGAGGTTGTTCTGTGCTTTTATAGATTTTACTAAAGCTTTCGACTATGTGGTACATGATTGCTTATGGTACAAACTTTTAAAAGCGGGTGTAGAGGAAATATTATTAATATTATCATGTCAATGTACAAAGAGGTAAAAACTAGAGTTAGATTAAACGCTAAGTATCAGACTGTTTCGAATGTACTACTGGTGTGCGTCAAGGGGAAAGCTTATCGCCTTTTCTCTTCGCTATGTATCTAAATGACTTAGAAGACGAATTTTTTAGAAAGGGTGGGGAGGGTGTGGGCTTAGAATTTCTTAAATTATTATTAATTTTATATGCTGATGACATAATTATATTAGCCGAAAGTAGAACTGGACTACAAAAAGGGTTACATATTTTACATGAGTATTGCAACAGGTGGCGATTGACAGTTAATATTGATAAAACTAAAGCAATGGTTTTCAGACGGGGTGGGCGCTTAAGGGTAAATGACAAATGGTGGTATGGTAATACTGAAGTAGAAATTGTAAATAACTTCAAGTATTTGGGCATCGTTTTTACAACTTCAGGGTCGTTCACCGAAGCACAAAAATGTTTAGCGGGTCAAGCGCAGAAAGCCGTATTCGCTTTACAAAAATATTGTAATAAATTTATAGGCCTATCAATAGACCACTATTGCAAACTATTTGACAAGCTAGTTCTACCTATCCTCTGCTACGGGAGCGAAGTCTGGGGTTTTCACTCAGCGTATGATGTTGAAAATGCCACCTTCGCTTCTGTAAGCAACTGCTTAATGTAAAACAAAGTACGTCAAATTCTGTTGTTTATGGAGAGTTAGGGAGGATGCCTCTGCGATTAGGGAGAGAAATCAAGTCGATAAAATATTGGTTCAAAATATTAGATATGAAACCAAATAGAATTGCTAAACATGTCTATAATACCTTATATCAAGACTGGCATAGGGATAAAAACTGTAAGAATTGGGTAAAATCGTTAAGAGATAAGCTCTGTACCAATGGGTTTGGGGATGTATGGGAGTCACAGGGAACAATAGTAAGTAAAGATCAGTTTATCCCCGAATACAAGCAGAGAATAAGTGCCAATTTTTATCAGGAGTGGAGGGGGCATTTGGAAGCCAGCAATAAAACATGGCTCTACAAACACATTTCAACTGATCTAACATATAAATGCTATTTAAATAAAGTAAAAACGAAAAAGCACCGTGATTCATTATGTAGACTAAGAACGGGGTCTCATAGACTAAATATTGAATTAGGCAGATGGTACAAACCAATACCAATACCACGCGCTGAGCGAACATGCCCTTTTTGTGATGATGTAGAGGATGAATATCATTTTTTAATTTTATGTCCTGTCTATAATGATTTACGCAGGAAATACATAAAACCATACTATTGGAAACGACCGAACGTTCACAAAGCATCAGAATTATTGATGTGTACCAGCGAAAGTAGTTTAAAGAAGTTAGCGGCTTTTGCTTACAATGCGTTTCTATTACGTGACGAACGCACGTAATTGCGTTTTCTCCACTATAATCCATCGCATTTTTTTTTCTATGCCAATTTGGGAGGATAATTCTTACTTTTAACAGAATGCATTTTCTCATCACAGGCACGATTTCAGCTCTCAATATACAAACCTTTACTAAACCAGTGGCTATTTCGCCTCCATTGTAAAAGGTATACATTAGAGTTTTCAATTTTTCAACAATTCGGTACGTGCGTGCGTGCGTGCGTGCGTGCGTGCGTGCGTGCGTGCGTGCGCGCGCGCGCGCGTGCGTGCGTGCGTGCGTGTGCGTGCGTGCGTGTGTATGTGGATGACCACGAGAACGCGTGAGCGTATATGGACATGAGCATTAGTAAGTGGATAAGAGGAACCAAGAAAGTTATTTATTAAAATAAATGCCAAACTAGTGCCCTCATGCCATTACATGGGGGAGTCAGTCAAACCATCCCCGTCACGTTGGAGAATGCGGTACTATTCTGATGGTTTATCACTGGAAGGACTGGCTCGATAAACAATCCAGTGGTTACAGTGATGGAGTGTCAGAGTGGTCCTCTTTCGATGTGAAAGAACCAAATCAACGTTTCAAAACCCAATTTTAATTTCTAGGCATGACTTTGTGAAGGTGTGCGAGCGAAAGTGATTGTGTGAGCGCGTGCATCCTGGTCACACACCTCGCTTTTCTTTCGACCCGCTATTTTGAAAGCGAGGAGTGTTGACCTTGAGTGATTTATATACTTAGACCGGATCCCGCTCTTCATTTCCCTTTCGACGTAACATATTTGGAAACGAAGGGTGGTGATATTGGAAATGGCATTATACTGTCTGAGTGTGAGTGTGAGTGAGAGAGAGAGAGAGAGAGAGAGAGAGAGAAAGAGAGAGAGAGAGAGAAAGAGAGTGTGAGAGAGAGAGAGAGAGAGTGTGTGTATGTGCGCGCGTGTGTGTATGTGCGTGCGCGCGTGTGTGGTGATGTTGTTTTCGTTTATCAGTATCTTAGTTGCAAATCGGGCTATCGTGTGACCAGCCACGGTCTGTTGATGGACTACGGTCGATTTCCGCGGACAGCACACCTGAGCATTTTGATAATGTAGCCCCAAATACCTAGGTGTCCCTTTGTCTGCTAAGGAAATCGACCCATGGTTCATTGATGGATCCGCGGCTGGCGCGGTGGTCCAGATGTATATGAACCAAATTAGCCTGCGAACATTACTGATTTAATAACATATAAAATATGGGAATGAATGTGTTCTTGCAATTGTAAGGCACTTAGTTGATTTGTCCGCCATATCACATTATGTGTAACCATTTGCACTCAAGGGTCAAATGGCCTATTGTGTGAATAAATCTATCTATCTGTATAGTGCATCGTTAGACATTACGCTGTCTGACCATTGGTTTCCAGTAATGGCGTGGAGGTGTTTGCGGTGGCAGGCATCACGTTAGTCTAGAGCTGACGCTGGAGCTGCACAGCCGTTAATGTTATACAGCACGTATACGCAGGTTGCGTTGCTTAAGCATAGTCTTTTTTTATCAAGGGCATCTTTGACCTACGAATCCATAGCTTCCAGAAGGACTGGAAAGCTATGTTCCCCATGACACAGCGTGCAGCAATGCGAGCAGTACTGTAGAGTGGGTCGTGATTTTCTTTAGTTTCATGCTTTGACGATATGTATATGTGGGTGAACTCTATCCTCGATTCATTCATAAAGAGATTCTCAATTTATTAGTTTACCTGCAGCTATAATGAGTAGTTTGTCAAGGGGGTTCTTTTCCTTGTTTATGAAGTCCACATTGGCATATTCCATCTCCAGCGGCATACCCAGTGTACACAGTGTTTTCTTGTCTTGTGGAATCTGAAGCAGCAAGATAGCAGGGGAAAGGCACATGGGATAGTCCATCTCCATGTGGGAGCTGATTGATTTCTCAAACTCTACAGCCTTCACTGTCTTGACCCGTACTCTGACTTTGGTGTCTGCACGCAGTAGTCTCATTAGTCACAGCTGTAGTTCGGATCTACCGGTCGGGTACTGGCCGTACCAGCTAAGCTGGGTACGCGCCGCCCATCTAGGATTCGTTTTCTGAACACGCCCCTCTGGGTAGAGCTATAAGCGTATATAGGCCTATGGGAGAGAGATCGTGTCGAAAAACGACTAAGTTCGTTAGAACGCATTATGCGCGTACAGGCGTCAGGACGCTGTTTCTATGGAGCGCGTAGTTGTGACCTAGATGGGATGGCGGTTATAGTGTACCAACCTGGTACGCTGTAATTATTATTGATTGTCTGTTCCCGTTATATCTGGCATTAATCAAGACCAGAATTCGACGGGCTTTCCAAATCTGTAAACCATTTCAAAATCAGTTGAGAAATGGCTGAGTTATCCAGGAAAACTCTTCTTGATTATTTTCAAAATATTGCCCTGACGTCATAACCACGTGGACATAAAGCTTCTGGAATGTTCTAGAACGTTCGACAACGCTATTATTAGCTGTGTGCTGATTGGCTGTTGCTCGAACGATGATTGGATGAAGCCTGCGCCTGTGACGTCATGGAGAGTATAAAAGGAGAAGCGATCCAGTGATCGAGAGCATCCTCGGCCAGGGGCCGAACAGGTTGAAGCTGTACCAACTATTATCAAGCGCGACACGCGTCTTTCTTCACTATGAGTCAGGTTTTTATCCCGTAGTGTGCAGTTTCCAACCCACCACACTAATACAATTTTGTAACTCAAAATTCACGAATACTACATCTACATTTGGAACACAAACTTGCGGTGAGGCCTTTGCGGCCTGAATATGTGGGTCTACAGATGTAGAGGCAGGATGTTCTTTAATGGATGACGCGCCGGATCTGTCGGCCACGCCTAAAAGTGGTAGTTCAAACGACGATGCACCAATCGTGTAGGTTCTTTCAACTTTCGACCGCAGCAAGTAAACTCTGCCTGGTGCATCTTCAGAGCTGGTTGACCGTGAAGCTTTGTTTTGTATCTTCATTTGCCTCTAACATCCCCCGCTAGTGATCGGGTTGTTTACACCTTCCATCCGTGCCTTCGGTGTATGGGAACTTTCTTCACCACGTAGTACTATCGTATCTTTTACTGACTGCTCGTTAGACATTCTATTACGCCTACAGCACTAAGCGATGTACTCCTCCCGCCATGAACGTTCTTATGGGACTCTTGCTTGCAGAAAACAGCTTACGGGAACCAACCTGCGGGAACCAGCCTGCGGGAACTTTCCAGCTTCCGGAGAGCGCATCGTCTCACGTCGACTATGGATGGACGTGTCAATTTCAGTGACATGGTAGCCTAACTTGGGAATGACTACCAAGTATTCAAGTAACTATACTTCACCGTTTAATTATTTCTCTATATAGGTTTTGTTAATTATCTCGTATCCGTACTAACGGTTCCGATGACTAAAATGAACCGTCTTAGGACCAATAGTTATAATTTCTGTATTTGTTAAATAGTTATTTTCATTTTTCCCCAATGTGTTGCTAACCGCACTATAGTAGGTTCGTTAACCCGTATTACTATATATATCTTAATCATTGCCACCGTATTGTTTGTTCTGGTTAGTTCACGTAGGTATATGGCCAGTGGCCATCCGTTAAACTGTATTGTTTAAGTTATAGAAAATATAGGAATGCAGTGCAGTAGGAAACACTATACAGCAACATTTATATATGCAGCATTTTCTCCCGCCACCAACAATTTTTTACTGAGGTCGCTGTCCGTGCTATAACTCTGTTTAGCCTGGCATGCTACCGACTAAACCTTTTCTATTCAGCTCGATAGGATAGGTTCAAAATGATTAGAGACACTTTCTTCATTGCATACTGTGTAATATATTCTTCTCTTCCGGCAGTGCGATAATCTAGCCCCGCACTCCGGTAAGACTCGTAACTCCAAGATTTTGTCTCTCTTCATATTCCGCTTAGCCTTGTGGCTTCTTAATTGTTTGGACGTCCCTTTCCTCACCATGGGCTGATCCAACTCTGGGAAACTATTGGGGTTTCCGAGTGGTGATGGCTAGGGTGCGATATTACATACACATTCCCGTGTATCTTCGGATACTTAGTAGATAGTACTTTAAGCCAATGTAGGAAAGCACTGCGAAAACACATATACTAATTATTATTTTATTTACTGACAACCCTCCCGCACCACAGTGCAAAACTGGCAACTTGTATATAAACCTAACGACAGGTTAAATGGTTAGTTCCATAGGACCCGGTGACGGACAGGATTAGTATTCTCACTGAATTCTATTAAAATCTGGGCATGATATTTAGATCTGCCACGCCCTTACGGGAAGGACATTTACGGTGTGCATTTGACTCTCTTACCCCCACCATAACGATAGGAGATATGGCTTAATAATGCTTTCGTGAAATGTAAACCATGTCTTGTAATGTTTCATGTGGTTGCGAAGCGGAATGTCCGGATTCTCACCCAGTTTGGAGATTCCACTAAGTAACATGTATTAGTGCTGTCTACAGTATTGATGTCCTGGGGCATCTGTTCTCCGTGACAGCCGTGTCTAATAGCTAGGTAGATATCGGCCAGTTGCGGCCTAAACTAATTCTTGTTTTGAAAACAACTAAAAGGAATTAAGCAAAGCAGAAGGCCTGCAGAAATAAAGTGGCAACTACTAACTCAGCATATTAGGAATCACATAAGATGGTAACGAAGGAATCCATCGGGAATCTTCCGTTCCATTTTCACGTAAAAGAGTACGCACCCCTATAGTCATAATCTCACTAGGTATGGTCTTTTCTCTCTACAGCATTTTTGTTTGAAACATTAGAGTGGGCCTATTTTGCCTACTATTCTTCTTCCGCTTTAAGCCGTGGCGACACCTTCCCGAGATGGAGGCCTGCGCGAGTCAATTGCCTCTCGCAAGGATTCAGCAACGACGGTCCATGCCAGGATAATACTCCTCACCCAAACTAGCACTAGGAGTAGTGCCCGCATGAGGGACATCACTTTTTTTCGTCTGAGATAGCTTTTTTCCTTTCAGCTTAGAGGTATAATAACTGATATTAAGTTAAATAGCTATGTCTCGTGTACGGGCGTCTCCCTTGCAGGGATACCTCTGCGGACCTACGAGTCTGTGTGGTACCTCCGGGAGCCCCATGTTTAAAAGTTCATCTACCTGCCTCTATGTGTTGTATTTTCGTATGCTCTTATTGTAGTTTTATCTAGCATATTTTTCAATTAGTTAGGTAAACTCATTGTATAGACTTATATTCATAGGCCACCAGATCACGAAATTGCTATGGACAGGCATACTGGTGACACAAACTCTTGAGATGAGACCGTTGTGTTTAATGTTCGCGACAATGGTCGCACGACCCCACCGGAATGATTGAGTTCCACCGGTCTTAGGAGCCATTTTTTGTTTCCCGCAGGGCAGTCTCGTTCAAGGTCCGTCACCCCGAGATCAGATGCTAACCAGCGGCATCACTCGGCGTGCACTTACAACGCGGCGAGTCGACATGAGACATCGGAATGGCTCGACACTACCCGGCGAGCTACACAGCTCATCGTCATTGAAACTGGCCTGGTGCAGTGCATCTATGACCTTTGAGCGCTTGGATTCTGCAATTACTGCTGCAAAGACCTTTGAAGCCAATAAGAAGAATTTGAAGGGGTGGTGCTAGCTCTTATGTATGGCAATAGAACATTGAATCCTAGTAACAAGGCTTCAGGATTAATAAGTTTCTGTTGGCATTATTGTCATCAAAAGGCTTGCTTTGCATTAAATTTGTTCACATGCCTTATATTCAAACGAAGTACACAATACATACCAGAACCTATAGTGCCACCAATACCTACCAATCTTATTGTCATCGTACTCTTAATAACCAGTGAGCAACGTCAGGGATTAAGAAATCGAATATGACTAGGAGCCATACACTTGGTTATGTAACATAGATAAGCAAAGAATGGGCAATGTTGAAGTTAAAACTTATGCACTGCAGATGCATGGTCTAATCGATGCGTGTGTGTGTAATTGTAGGTGTGTGTCTGGTGGGGGTGGGGGGCGATATATGTAGTACATGTGCGTGCGTGCGTGCGTGCGTGCGTGCGTGCGTGCGTGCGTGCGTGCGTGCGTGCGTGCGTGCGTGCGTGCGTGCGTGCGTGCGTGCGTGCGTGCGTGCGTGCGTGCGTGCGTGCGTGCGTGCGTGCGTGCGTGCGTGCGTGCGTGCGTGCGTGCGTGCGCGCGTACATAGATGGGTGTGTTGTGTGTGTGTGTGTGTGTGTGCGTGCGTGCGTGCGTGCGTGCGAGCGTGCGTGCGTGTGCGTGCTAGACTAGATGCAGGTGGATGTGGCTTTAGGGGCATGCGGCTGGGTGACTGGGTGACTGGGTGACTGGGTGACTGGGTGACTGGGTGACTGGGTAGCATTTGATGTCTGAATGGCCAATGTAAGGTAATGGAGCGGGGTTTTTGACCAATTTTCTTAAAGTATGTGTTGGAATCATATGGATGGATATCTCTTGTAAATAAGTTCTCTTGTTGCATACGCAGGCGGTCGTTAGACGTGGCTTTCTCTGGTCTTAAGGTAGTTTATGCAATAGGCGAACAGTTTTATAGACAGCCATTAGGTGTGTAACTTTTGAACACTCTTTTGGTCGCTAGTCGGGGATTTTTCCAGGCACCATCTATATGGCTGCGGGTTTTGTTTTCTGTTGTGGTTTTGCACTAAATTCATAAAGTACCTCTGATTTCCTAAAAAAAGAAGAAAAAAATGTTATTAATGTAAATAAATTGTTATCTCTCTCTATCCCCCCCTCCCTCCCTCCCTCCCCCCCCCCCCCTCTCTCTCTCTCTCTCTCTCTCTCTCTCTCTCTCTCTCATAAAACGGACAAACTGACCATGATCGCTAATCTCTACGTGGAATTGTACACGACAACGAAGGGTTACAAATAAAACATGTTATTACCACTCAGTAATGTCACATGACCATGTGCTGTTATTTGATTGGGTAAGATCAGTGATGTATGATCTGGTATTTCCCTCACGGCCGGCGATTAATTATGACGCAACAGTAGCCGATGACGAAGGTCATGACGTCATAAGTGTTGATACATTCTTAAAATGACGTCATAATGTGATGAAAATTGCCAATGCCTAAGCTTAGATAAAGATCTCTCTCTCTCTCTTAATAAATTCGTAGCGCCGCTGGCGGCCGGGGGAGGGGGGGGGGTGCTGGTGGCGTACAGGCTGTGTTACCACACGTGCAAACTAATTTATTTCCCTCGCCAAAACACTAGTGTAACTAATATTACGCAACGGACAAATACCAGCGCAAAATATAACCATATAAATGCTGCATTTCCAATACGAAAAACAGTACTCCTTATAAAGGCAACCTGTCGTACAATGTAAACACGATAACGGTTCAAGACACAACCCGTATGCAAAGTAACACCACCCATGAGCGTTAAAAAACGGTGGTGGGTGGGGTGGGTGGGTGTTGCTGAATGAATCAGATTTGAAGATATCTTAAATCCTGCAATAGTAGCAACAGGGTTAAGGAGACACGCCTAATACGAGATCAGATTGAATGCAAAGTCCGCTGATACGAGAATCGATAGCCAAATAGATACGAGAAATAACAAAGCTCCTAAGGGTCTCGTAAATCAATATAGCAATGGGAATGGGGGAAAATGTGACAACCACCTGCCACAATTTACCTTCCGGCGATGACGTATATGTGTTCTGACAATATTGGCAGCGGGTGACCGAAATGGCTACCATTGCTCACGTGTGGCCAGATTAAAGACGGGTCAATTATTGGAGCTCATTATAGCGAGGAATCAATTGACTATATGGCTTACCATGAATGTGTATCAATCATTATGCTAGTGCATACGTAATTGAGCATTAATTTTGGAAATGTACACATTCATTTATTTTCATCTACACGTTTGAAGCATGGTAAACGTTGTGCAGATTTTGACATACTGAACCGACCGTATAGGAAGCAATATTCGAAATGAACTGAAAGCCGAATCATCAAAGTAAAACCTTAGAAGTAGAATCATTTAGCATCTTAAAGCACAAATAAAGACACGCGTCGCCCATAAGCCAATGTGCTCGCAATGCCATTAGACACAATTTCTGGGTTTTGTTTAGAAATATTGTTCAAAATTCCACGGCATCAGGGACGTAGCTACGGTGTTGAATGAGATTGGTGAGGGGCGACCAGAGCTTTTGTTATTCTATTGGCTCTGTGCCCTGATACGACTGTTTCAATTTAATCTTGTGAGAAGAAAGACACATCTGTAAGGTCTTATTTAAAGAAACCGGTTACACTATGTCCTGGTTCGTCATTGAACAAGTTAGGTATAACTTGTCAGTATGATGACCTTCGAATTGAGTGCTGGAGAATATGTGGCATACATCCTCATCATCACTCGCTCGCTCGTCTGCTCAACATCCCGCAATCACGTCCACCCTCCAACGTGAGATTCATCCCGACCACTCTCATTCTTTCATCCGACATCCGCAGAGAGAGAGAGAGAGAGAGAGAGAGAGAGAGAGAGAGAGAGAGAGAGAGAGAGAGAGAGAGAGAGAGAGGGAGAGAGGGAGGGAGGGAGGGAGGGAGGGAGGGAGGTTGGGAGGGAGGGAGGGAGGGAGGGAGGGAGGGAGAGAGAGAGAGAGAGAGGGGAGAGAGAGAGAGAGAGAGAGGAGAGAGAGAGAGAGAGAGAGAGGGAGCAGTGGGGTGGGAGAGAAGAGCGGGGGTGAGGGGGGGAGAAGAGGGGGTTGGTGAAGAAGAGTGGGGGAGAAGAGGGGGAGACGGGGAGGGGGAAGAGGGTGGAGGAGAGGGTGGGGAGGGGGAGTAGTGAGAAGGGGTGGGGTGGGCGGGGAAGAAGAGGTGCGGGGGAGAAGAGAGAGGGGGGGGGGGTGATAAGAGGGGTGGGGGCGGAACGGGGAGACATATGGGCGTATTGAGAGAGGGAGAGAAGGAGAGAGGGGGACAGAGAGAGAGAGAGAGAGAAAGAGAGGAGGGAGAGCGGGAGGGAGGGACCGGCGGCGCCGCCGCCGCCGCCGCCGTCGTCGTCGTCGTCGACGTCGTCGTCATCATCATCATCATTACTGGTATATGCTTCTTCAGGACCACTGTATTTCATGTTGTACGTCTGTACTGAGGCAGTACTATAAGAAGTTGTTCCCACCAATGACGGTAATAATGCTACAGGGAATAATGATCAGGACAATAGGTTTTGCATTCTTATTTTGTTATGCTTTTTGTGCTTTAGTAAGGACACATTTCTCCAATACCCGCATCATTGATATATTTTTGCAATCTTGTCACCGTAACATCAAAAGTGTCTATTTTGAGAACAATCTTGCTGAAAACTGTTGCTGTTGAGTTTTAATCCTTGACTGCAAAATTGGCATACGTCTTCGGGACTC
The DNA here is from genome assembly GCA_034401795.1 of Chaetoderma sp. LZ-2023a. Lineage (NCBI taxonomy): Eukaryota > Metazoa > Mollusca > Caudofoveata > Chaetodermatida > Chaetodermatidae > Chaetoderma > Chaetoderma sp. LZ-2023a. The sequence continues at coordinate 14,528,291 of CM067372.1, forward strand.
ACCTCAACCCAAGTTCGGAAATCATCGCTCCATTAGAGTGATTGAAAAATGCTTAAAAATGTCTACTTTGAAAAAATGTTGCTGAAAGCTGTTGCATTATAGCCTTTGTCCAAAAACTTGACATATGTGTTCGGGACCACACACGTTTGGTCATGCTGCATTCCAAATTTGGAGAGGGAATTCCAGTAGAACAGGAGTTAGTAACAACAACAACAACAGCAGCAACAACAACAACAACAACATCAACCACCACCACCACCACCACCACCACCACCAGCAACAACAACAACAACAACAACAACAACAACAACAACAGCAACAAAAACAAAAACGACATCCAGCAATCTCAGCTTGCACTAACCCTGACGCAGGTAAAAGGTTAAGCTCATTCAATGGAAGTCGTGTCCCATGTGAATGCTAAGAGATTTCCCGCCAATTCACTTGAGTCTCGCCGGAAAAGGAAATCTTTGCTATATTATACCTTTCTTCTCCATAGATCATAAGTTTCAACAGTCAAGATGGCACCAGTATACTCGAAGTGTAAGATTTACTCACAAAAGCTAAGTATGTAGTTGAAAATATAATTCCCTTGTCAACACGTGACATAGCATCACATTGCACCACAATTGCTTACATAAAATATCTCAGTGTACAGATAAACACTGAATAGCAGATTAAATGTCAAACAGATAGACACATTAAATGGCGTGTTTCAAAGTGTCCAGTTAATGAGCTGTCATCTACCTACGCATGAATTAAGACATTAAATTGCAATCTATTACATTATTTCAGCATAGATTATTTAGATATCATGTGTTTTTAAGTATTGTCGGATTCAAATGTCCTATTAAGCAATGTGTCGACAATGGCCTGAAGAATTGTTAAATGTGGATGAAGACTTGCTAAAATCCTTCTAACACCTGGTAAAAGTCACCGAGCGTTGGACATCTACTCTGTTTATTCATACATAACTTGCTTCCAGCACAATATTAAATTCCAAATTTATATTGATTAACAACAGATGACTGGATGGGCGTGTCTTACGGATTTAATCCTGAATGTTCTTGAGTTAAATATTGACAAAATATCTCCTGCCATAGTTACATCTTCTTGAGAAATCGTCCTGGACATTGCATGAGCATCAGATCATTATCATCAAGCCATTCTAAATTATGCTGCCTTCTTATTCATTCCGGGCATCATTGCAGTATGGCCGGTGACATGTAGTCTACTTATTTACATTATACATAATCATCTTAATATCAGACAGGTTCATTTATACAATCTGTCATGGTGCTGATATATTATCGTGACACGGAACTCAACGGGCACATACGTGACTTCCTGGTTGATATCTTGTGTAAGATACTGACGCTGTAATTGAGTGGGGGCAGACCCTCAATGCGGAGTGTACAAGCCAATGTGACAAAGATGTATGGGATGTATGTCGTAATAAGATAATTATATATCATGTGAATAATTACACTATGTGTTATCGATCATTTGCCAAGCACGTGTTTGGTTGGTGGCTGATTCAAAGTTTCTGATATTCCGATGGCCATTCAATGCACGCACTCACGTACGCACGCACGCACGAACGCACACACGCGCGCATACATGTATATCACCAATTCATTTGAGACTCCCAGTGAGAAAGGCCTGACAGGAAAGGCGATAAATAGCCCAGGCGAGAGAAAGTACAAGGGGACTGAACAAATATTATCTCTAGGGTGTGGCAACGGTACAGTCGTTTATGACGTCACAAGAAAATGATGGCGTCTCATGGGCCGGGATGTCAGTCATACACCCATTCGTCATTTAGCTGTTGATGGGCGTGATCATATACAGACGGCTAGTACCACCCCTCGTGGCAATGTCTTCAAATTGAAAAATTCATTTTGGGCTGTCAGGATAAAGAAGTAATCATGATGAAGTCATGAAGATGGTTGCATAGCAACTGAGCTTATTATGATATTGGTACCATAAATGCTGGAATAGTAAATCTGCTGTTGGAGATACAAAAACCAGTGTTTTGAATATTTCTTTGCATCTTGCACGAATCTTTGCCAGACGAGTTGGAAGAGGACACACTTCAATGTAAAGCGTTTGAGCTACTTTATTAATTTGCTTAGCATGGCATGTTAGCACTTGGTGTGCACTCGACCAATCAATTTGCTTAGCGTGGCATGTTAGCACTTGGTGTGCACTCGACCAATCAATTTGCTTAGCGTGGCATGTTAGCACTTGGTGTGCACTCGACCAATCAATTTGCTTAGCGTGGCATGTTAGCACGTGGTGTGCACTCGACCAATCAATTTACTTAGCGTGGCATGTTATCACTTGGTGTGCACTCGACCAATCAATTTGCTTAGCGTGGCACGTTAGCACTTGGTGTGCACTCGACAAATTACCGTGGTATGTTTGCACTTGGTGTCCAGTCGACCAATCACTTCTGCTTGGCTCTTCTTTCCTAAATCCTCTGTGTTTCATTTAGGTATCCAACAGAGACAAAACCATCAATGGAATGTTCTTCAGCCAAATATTACAGGGTTTGAGCTTCGGTTCAGCACACTAAATATGAAATAGATAGCTTAGCGTGGCATGTTAGCACTTGGTGTGCACTCGACCAATCAATTTGCTTAGCGTGGCATGTTAGCACTTGGTGTGCACTAGACCAATCAATTTGATTAGCGTGGCATGTTAGCACTTGGTGTGCACTCGACCAATCAATTTGCTTAGCGTGGCATGTTAGCACTTGGCGTGCACTTGACCAATCAAGTTGCTTAGCGTGGCATGTTAGCACTTGGCGTGCACTCGACCAATCAATTTGCTTAGCATGGCATGTTAGCACTTGGTGTGCACTCGACCAATCAATTTACTTAGCGTGGCATGTTATCACTTGGTGTGCTCTCGACCAATCAATTTGCTTAGCGCGGCATGTTAGCACTTGGTGTGCACTCGACCAATCAATTTGCTTAGCGTGGCATGTTAGCACTTGGTGTGCACTCGACCAATCAATTTGCTTAGCGCGGCATGTTAGCACTTGGTGTGCACTCGACCAATCAATTTGCTTAGCGTGGCACGTTAGCACTTGGTGTGCACTCGACAAATTACCGTGGTATGTTTGCACTTGGTGTCCAGTCGACCAATCACTTCTGCTTGGCTCTTCTTTCCTAAATCCTCTGTGTTTCATTTAGGTATCCAACAGAGACAAAACCATCAATGGAATGTTCTTCAGCCAAATATTACAGGGTTTGAGCTTCGGTTCAGCACACTAAATATGAAATGATAGCGACGTAACACGAGTACTACCCATTTCTTTACTGAATCTGTATAGTATCTTTCCTAAGCATGGTACATTTGAGAATTGTTGCTGTAAGCTGGTGCTATCTCACACTCGGCCTTCAACACGAACGTCCACTCATTTCTCCACCAAGCACTTAGGAACAGCACGTGACATCTTATATGTTCTCCTAGATTTACCTGGCACACAGGTAATCAATTTCTGTCATCCGGAATCACTTTTGATCGCGTGACAGGTGTATCGAAACTCGCGCTAGCTGACAGCGACATCATTGTTGTCATGACAACAATCAAAACATTGTCTTTACCCGGAATTGAACATCAATTGAATTAACAATTTTAACACGGGAGACCAGAAACATGCAATCCGTTGAGATGTAGGAAATAGCCAGGTTGAATATTTTTGAAAGTAATATGACTGATAGTAGTTACCGTGTCAAACTCAACTTGGCAACATGACACACTAGGATAACATGATGGATGGGTTTATACTGATGATCATCTGCTAATAGCGTGTCAGTATTTATTCACCTTGATGACAGGACCAATATTCTGATACACTTTCTGTACAACAAACACGCAACAGAAAGTCAGCTGTCCGTGCGCTAGGCCATGCCCTCTGACCTAGGAAATGTTGTCCAAAATCAGCGATGCCTCTGTTAAAGATTTATTTCGTTACGTCTTATGGCGGAGGTGCTAATTTTCAATGGCCACTCCCCTAACAAGGTTTGATGGAGTTACAGTCTTAATGGTTGTAGTTTAACCTCTTCCATGCTCAGTGTGATACATGTCTTAAGCACACGCATAACGGACGCGCCGTGATTAATACATATACTATAATAAGATTTACCATTGCAAGAACTATATCACATCTATAGATGTACAAAATGGAAATACTTCATCAGAAATTTGGTGATTACTAATTCTAGAAATCTTCCTGGATATTGCATAGACTAATAGATCTTCATCAAGCCATTCTAACTTATGATGGCTTCTTATTCATCCCTTACATCACTGCTGCTCAGGCTCCTGGTATATCATTATGGCGCGGACATTCACTTCAACGAACACGTGCATGGCTTCTTGGCTGAAGCATTGCAAGATGAATTGACACTCTAATTGCGTGTGTGCAGACCCGCAATGCCGAGATTACAAGCCAATGTGGCAGTGATGTATTCCACTGGCCTCTAATCAAGAGAAATATTAAAGGCTGATTATAAGATGATTATATATACCGGTAGTGTAAATAATGAGTACTCTACGTGCCCTCGATCGTGTTGTAGTTGGTGTTGGTGGTTGGTGGCAGGTTTAAAGTCTCGCTTATACTGATTGTTGTCCTTCATCCCGGGGGTATGGTATGTGGTGGACATTCCATGGTGTTTGTTGTGCGGTGTAGCTATTTCTCTAAGCATATGATATGTTACTTAAATACGTGCATGCTTCACCGTACTGGACGATTTGTGCTGGAGTTACGGAGGGGGGGGGGGGGGTTAGAGCTGCACATACGATTTCCTGTGGGCGCCGCATTCAATTGGAGCTAAACCAAGAGCTATTACCGCAGATATTGCAAGGGCTACTGGTGATGGCACTAACAGACAGAAATAATTTAAGATCTATCTTACTAGGAAACACGTTAATGGTTATGTTTCAGAAGCCGGAATAAAGGCCCACCACTTGGCTCCATCTGTACACGTATCATGTCCTTTACTTATCTCGATTGCCATAAACTAAATATCATTTCTAAGTTTGTAGTCATTGACGCTAAGGGACATCTACAATAATTAAAAATCTGTTGTCTACACAACAAGCCGCAACGAAACAAGTATAACAGTCTTTCCTTATAACTGAGTTTCATAAGTTCTTCGAATGCCGCTGAACAGTACTGACTTCTATCTTTTCTCCCGCAGTAACATTCCATGCTCTCTCACTCTCAGATACCTCAGCCATCATAATGGATTGCTGCTCAAATTTAGCGATTTTAGGTGACTTATTGTCCTAGACAGACGTCTATTAAATTTGTTTGGTCAGCCGAAACTGGCCTACGGCAGATGATGGGAGTTGAGCTCCGGTCAGCCAGTGATGCCGAGAATCAGACACAGAGTGACAAATCTGCAGGCATTTTCTTCGCGTTGAATGGACGATGTCAGATTTTGCATTTTTGGTATCCTCATAAAGTAGAATTTTAGACGTCATGGTATTCACTATACGTCATGCCCATGGTGAACCGGTGTGGTCAGTCAGCATGTTTACTGGAACCGGTATGAAGGTTTACTAGTCCAATTATGCCACTTAATGCCAACGCTTGGCGTAAAAGATTTAGCTTCCCGAATTAGTACACGTCTACTTCAGACACCGATAACTTGTTCCTCACCTCACAGGCAACGCAGGTAACGCCTGGACATGTAAGGACAACTACCACCTGCAAAACATACTATACATAGTGGCAGTTCACGACAGCGAAAACACGGTCGCGATCTCTACGGGATTTTCGCTGATCCATCATCACAGCCTTCCAGAACTACTAACAGTTACAAATAAAGCATCTTGCACATCCTAATCAAAGCAAAGCTAGATTAACATAATTAAATCCAATTCTCTCCACAGAATTAGAAACTAAAGTAGCGTAACCGTGTCAATAATTAAACCGGTACGGGCCCCTATCGCCCACTAAAATATGACACGTGTCGCAAGGCATTGTAATTATACCCGACCTGAAATTGATCTGATTTAACAACTATACGCCTGGATTATCGCCATCAGTGTTTTGTTTTATTGATGGATTTAGAAAGCTACAGATGTGTTTGAAAAGGGCGCTGTTGCCAACCGTTGATATAGCTGAAACATGGCAACCTGTTACCATAACATGTTACAGCAACACCAACTTAGAAAGTCACGAATATTTTCTACTGCGCTCGGACATGATATATCTATGTACATGAGTGGCAGATAAAGGTCAATCACGTCAAGCGCCCGTATGGAAAGTAAAGCCAAGTAAAGGACATTAACCTGATCTGCCAATCATTCAATTAACTAGGATGCTTATTTTAAGGTAGCCAGAAGGCAAATCATCGCACAAGAAATTGCCCCTATCAATATGTCAACACTGTAAGCTTGTGCGAAATGCTTATGCTTTTTTGTTCTCCATTAAATGAGGGACTCCTGCTTTAAACATACACGGAACTCATAGTATTAATAGAGGAACTTGGTTTTCACTTTTACTAGCCCGCACAAAGCCATGTCATTAAGATAATTATGGCGTGAAAAGACTGCATGCCAGAATCAGTCTTTGCTAATCCTCTTGAGCAGGAACATCTGTGTCAGGGACAGGACAAACACTCATAAATTCATTCCCAAGTTGTTATCGGAAACATGACCTGCTTACGTGCAATGACCCCCCCCCCCAGCCTACGAATAGCGCGCCCGAATGGGAGCTACTCCAAGTGAACAGAGACGAAAACAGAACGAAAAAACATAATAGGCCGATCCTGTGATTATGTGTATTGGCGGCTTATCTGAAATATGGTTAACATCTCGGGTCATGAAATGAACTCCTTGTTGCAAGAGAAATACGTAATAAAACAGTGATATTTGTTAGAATAACACCCCTCCACCATCTGTTGTAATCATTGGCTAACGGCTGAGCAACAATCTCCTTATCCACTAAGGTATTTGACACTATTTGTATTACTACACCCATTTTGAAATTAGCGTTTACATAACGGCACCGCGTGGCTCTACATAGTCCACAGAGTCTGAAAATGTACGCACTACCTCACGTTACATTCATTATTATAATACAAGTGCAGACATGCCTCACATGTTGGTGCCGTTCAATTGTAGACATGACTCACATGTTGGTGCCGTTCAATTGCAGACATGACTCACATGTTGGTGCCGTTCAATTGCAGACATGACTCACATGTTGGTGCCGTTCGAATCGATTATTATAATACAATTGTAGACATGACTCACATGTTGGTGCCGTTCTAATCGATTATTATAATAAAATTGTAGACATTACTCACATGTTGGTGCCGCTCAATTGTAGACATGACTCACATGTTGGTGCCGTTCAAATGTAGACATGACTCACATGTTGGTGCCGTTCAAATGTAGACATGACTCACATGTTGGTGCCGTTCAAATCCATTATTATAATACAATTGTAGACATGACTCACATGTTGGTGCCGTTCTAATCTATTATTATAATACAATTGTGGACATGACTCACATGTTGGTGCCGTTCAATTGTAGACATGACTCACATGTTGGTGCCGTTCAATTGTAGACATGACTCACATGTTGGTGCCGTTCAATTGTAGACATGACTCACATGTTGGTGCCGTTCAATTGTAGACATGACTCACATGTTGGTGCCGTTCAATTGTAGACATGACTCACATGTTGGTGCCGTTCAGACATGACTCACATGTTGGTGCCGTTCAAATCCATTATTATAATACAATTGTAGACATGACTCACATGTTGGTGCCGTTCTAATACATTATTATAATACAATTGTATACATGACTCACATGTTGGTGCCGTTCAATTGTAGACATGACTCACATGTTGGTGCCGTTCAATTGTAGACATGACTCACATGTTGGCGCCGTTCAAATGTAGACATGACTCACATGTTGGTACCGTTCAAATCCATTATTATAATACAATTGTAGACATGACTCACATGTTGGTGCCGTTCTAATCGATTATTATAATACAATTGTAGACATGACTCACATGTTGGTGCCGTTCAAATGTAGACATGACTCACATGTTGGTGCCGTTCAAATCCATTATTTAATTGCTCTCGGAGTTGTCACCGGAACTGAAGGCCACGAAAACACCATCATAGATGTTACACACCTACCGGTAACTCTACACCATCTCCTCCCACCACCCACCCACGCCCCCACACCCGCCCCCACACAGATGCCCAACCCATCCCCACCATCACATCGGAACGGTAACCCAGCCACTACTGATTTCCTGGTCTAGTTAAGCACGTTAAATTAATAAAACAGATAATTACTAGGACGTGATGGTACAATGAAGAAAAGACCGCCTAGACTATGTTTGGTAAATAGTCCGATAACAGTGCTAGAAGTAGGATGTTCTGGCAGTCTGAATAACCACGACCCCTAATGGTTAAATACTTTATGGGGGTACAACCCCAACTTCTCCAAGATGTTGAGTCTAGTAAAACAAATACTAATTAATCTAAGCCAAACAATAAATAATTTTCACTCAAAAAGAGACAAATCGGTCTAAATCTACACGTCTTTAGATCACCCTGACACGTGAGACACACGCTATGTGACATCGGTAACACAAATACGTGACAGTTTATACACAAGATATAGAATAGCGCCAGAGAGAGGTTAGTCACGTTGCAGAAGCTGTATCTAAAGTTGATTCTGCGCCTGGTTAAAGTATGAATGGCGAAAATTGTTAAGATAATTATATACAGGCTAATTCTCAGAACAATCTGTGGACCACTTTTGAATCAGAAGTACTACCTCTAACACCATGCTGCCTTGTATAGAATCTGGAATGTATACATTGTTGGTTCATGCATGCAAGTTGGTTATGTATCAGCTAGGCATGCGTGAATCCTCACAACCGCGCTCATCTCACTTGATGACCTGAACGGGAGATCAATCAAATTGAAGTACTTTGGAAGGGAAGGATACTTAGATGTGCCACTTGTCCAACACATAACCTGGCTTATGAGTCAGAATCATTGGGAGAGAATAGCAGATCTAGTTCCAAATAGGCTCCTGGAAATGAATATTGATTGTTATGGATGGAAAACTGCTTAGCCCAACACATTCCATACAGATACACGTTCTGATTAGCATTGACATTTCTACATTAAACACACACGTTAATTGGTACCGTAGATGTGAACATGTACTAGCAGTCAGTTAGCAAGGAAACATAGAACTGTTTCACAATGTGAGCCGAGAACTGCTGACATATGTATAGCAGAGCACCAATCGGGTTTCACTTAATCGCCAATATGCGAAAGCAATGGACAATGAAGAATTGAAAGAACTATTTGTGGCGGGAAACAGGTGCTTGGAAGGCGGCCGAGTGTGTCGAACAAACATTGTCCATGTTAAGCCATATGGTATGTGGGTGTGTTCGATAAGTCGTACTTTATCAATCAGCCGAACATATACGTCGTCGGACTAGCGACTAAATTATTCATGGACTCGTATGCGACAGAGATAACTAGAAGTGGAATTTTCTGGCAGACAGGTTAAACATATATGAAGAAAACAAAGTATGTCAGTAGGATATTTTGATAAGACTGAGAAACGATAACTTATCCTGTATCTGTTAGTTAGTTATTTGAATTTGCCAGATATTACAGTAATGTCTCTCCTTGTCTAGGGTGTTTATTGCCAGATATTACAGTAGTTAGCAACAACACTCAGTCAAAGCGTCGGTGGAGCTTAGCTAGCGATAGGTGGGACATAACTAAATCTGGATCCATCCATTGTATTTGTCAGTTGCATACCTGCTGCGAGCTATCCATTCTCGGTGTTGCAGGGTCGTTCCACGCTTATGTTCCCAAACCTGGCTAGGTTCTAACAACTCTAATGGGTGCGCGGCGACTGTGTATATATAGGCTCATCTCCACGCAATTACCTTTCCTAGCTCACTTCAATACCACCAGATAAATATCATACATAAGTTGCCGAAGTTATGCTGCTACAAGTGGTAGCACTGCTAAACATGAAACAGACACTATTTAAGCATATTGTCAGGACAAATCTCCATATAGATTAGGAATACGCCTCGAGAGGAACAGTTTCTGTGATGGACAGTAATGGACATACACATATATGAAGTATTTCTGCTTTCATATTCGCCAAACAATGCCTGAATAATGAGCTTAATGCGCGCTTAGTTATTGCTAGGGAAAGAGTCATATTTCCTCTTTTCGATCTCTCCGAGCGGACATTACTATCCATTATATGAAACCGCTCGTCCACCCTCAATGTGAACCGGTAGTAATCTTGTGGGATCTTTCGCTGATAATTCATTAACAGTGAACCGCCTCTTTGCTATTAATATGTAAAACACCTCATTCCTATTAATACGTAACATATTGTACGAGAGTTTCTCTAAAAATAGCTATGCTCTCAGTTGCTGCTGCCTCAAACGCCAAACTACATTCAGCAGAACTTGTGGAGTTGTCTCATTCGATATTTTCACGTGACTCGCGTCTCACCCGGGTGAGATACTACCATAATAATGAAGGTTATGTGGCCGGTAATGGGCCACTACCGGGAAATAATGGCTCAGTATCGATCCAGTACAGGCAAAATAACATGCGTTAGCAGGGTATAAGCTGGTTTCATTAATACCCGGTTGTTCCCTTTTGTTCTCATTTGGTTTAGGTGTGAAACCTACGTTAACGTTGCAATTGGGTCTTCAGAATCTTGCCGACATTGTTCACTAAATATAAAGCCAGGAATGCGAACTTCCGGAAGACTTTGCCGTCTGTGAAGACGTTACCCATGCCTTACCCATGTGTATCGAGCGGCCCATGACGTGATTGTCCACACGATCTCCACAAATGCTCTCCACGGAGTTAAGCTTACTTTAAAGGCTATGCCAGCGTTTTCCTCGAGTATCGACAACTTCATTGGAGTGGCTCGTTCCTGTACCCATGTGTCGCCATTGCATTTGCAGCCACTGATTATATTAAGACGTGTTGTATATGAAGGCCTCGCCGTGTGGCCTCGTGAAATTCTTAATATGTGTGGAGTGGCCGATAACCCGAACGTCACTGTGGATTTAGCATCGATTAGCTTTCTGTATACATTAGCGTCTGAAATGACAGCGTTTTCCCAATCCATGAGTGGTATGCCTGGTGTTACATCACACGTCCCCTTTGGGGATGTATGTCGCTACTCCACCCGGGTTACAGCATCATCCTGCAGACTGTCAGCAGACGGCTCTCTAGAAGGCAATATGGCAGATATACAGGTCGTAATCCCATCACATTCGCTATGTGCATTTGAAGAACGTCTTCTGAATAGAATGCACTGGAGATATTCTCTTTTCTACCACATGAGTAAGTTGGTCGGAAGACCCACGTGTATGTCACCATTGCTGATGCGGCGAGTCGGTAAAAGGTGGTACCTCACACAAGAAAGTCTACAGGTCAGGTGGTGCTGGTAGTCTAGAGTGGCTATGGTGATTTGCAAAATCCCCATCGGGTGCCCAGAGTTGCTGTATATTGATGAGGGCAAGCAGTTCATAAATGAAACAACAATCCTCATGTGGAAGCATGGCGTTGTGATTAGAAATGGAGAAGTCGAACATCGCTGTGCTCAGGTTGTTGTTCAGGGCTGAACCAGGAAAGGCTGTTTCAGCATCAGGAGAATGTGAGTTGCCAGCAGTGGTCATACCAGAGTCTGGATAAGAAGCTTACCTATTGTAGTGACGAGGACCAATGGAGAGGTTGCACATATGATTGGGTGAAAGCAGACAGCGGTTATTTAGCGATCATTTGTTGTCCAACCACGGGGACTGCCTGAATACACATGTAATGAGGACAGATTTCAGTCAGTGTCACTGGTCCAATCAGAGTGTGATTGATTCTCTCTCTCTCTTGCAAAGGGTAGTGCGCATGGTTCGTCACTGTGAGACCATTCAGTACACATTTTGGTACCATCATTATCTATCCAATGGATGGCTAAACGCTTCCTAACCGGCAAATAATGATCTCACGTGGATTTGAGAGTAAAGCAGGAGGGGGTGCATAACTGTGTTGGCCCTGGACTCCAACACTTGTATAACAATAACTCTGCAAATTACCGGTGTATTTCTTTCTCATATTCTCTTTCAGTTACTGGTTTGAAGTGTGTTCAGTGCAGTTCTATGAGGGATGATATGTGCGAGAGTGGCCAGATGAAACCAACCAATTGCAGTGAGTCTGAGCAATTCTGTATTAAAACAGTGGGAGAAGTCAGATTAGGTAAGTAAATCACGAAAAAAATTGTCACACGCACGCATGCACGCACACACGCACGTGCGCACGCACGCACCCACACACACACACACACGCACGCACGCACGCACGTAAAGCATAAGTCAAAACTCTATGCTCGATCCAGCGATAATAATTATTTTTGCAAACAGTGACGACTTTGCCTACTTTTAGCTACACAAATTTGATACTTTGCAATTTCTTGAAATTGTTAACTTCAACTTCAACAATATACTTGGTTCTCCACCAGAAACGTGAGGATTATGTGCTGCACGCGGGGTTATAGTAACATTAGCTAACGTTAAAACACATAGCTTGCGTGGTTACATTGCCTCAGCCTGAATGAAACAACTAATAGTGTACATAGCTTGCGTGGTTAGATTGCCTCAGCCTGAATGAGACTACTAATAGTTACATAGCTTGCGTGGTTACATTGTCTCAGCCGGAATGAGACTACTAACAGTGCACATAGCTTGCGTGGTTACATTGCCTCAGTCTGAATAAGACTACTAATAGTGTACATAGCTTGCGTGGTTACATTGCCTCAGCCTGAATGAGACTACTAATAGTGTACATAGCTTGCGTGGTTACATTGCCTCAGCCTGAATGAGACTACTAATAGTGTACATAGCTTGCGTGGTTACATTGCCTCAGCCTGAATGAGACTACTAACAGTGCACATAGCTTGCGTGGTTACATTGCCTCAGTCTGAATAAGACTACTAATAGTGTACATAGCTTGCGTGGTTACATTGCCTCAGCCTGAATGAGACTACTAACAGTGCACATAGCTTGCGTGGTTACATTGCCTCAGTCTGAATAAGACTACTAATAGTGTACATAGCTTGCGTGGTTACATTGCCTCAGTCTGAATAAGACTACTAATAGTGTACATAGCTTGCGTGATTTCCTTGCCTCAGCCTGAATGAGACTACTAATAGTGTACATAGCTTGCGTGGTTACATTGCCTCAGCCTGAATGAAACTACTAATAGTGTAAACAGCTTGCGTGGTTACATTGCCTCAGCCTGAATGAGACTACTAACAGTGCACATAGCTTGCGTGGTTACATTGCCTCAGTCTGAATAAGACTACTAATAGTGTACATAGCTTGCGTGGTTACATTGCCTCAGTCTGAATAAGACTACTAATAGTGTACATAGCTTGCGTGATTTCCTTGCCTCAGCCTGAATGAGACTACTAATAGTGTACATAGCTTGCGTGGTTACATTGCCTCAGCCTGAATGAAACTACTAATAGTGTAAACAGCTTGCGTGGTTACAATGCCTCAGCCTGAATGAGACTAATACTAGTGTACATAGCTTGCGTGGTTACGTTGCCTCAGCCTGAATGAGACTACTAATAGTGTACATAGCTTGCGTGGTTACATTGTCTCAGCCTGAATGAAACTACTAATAGTGTACATAGCTTGCGTGGTTACATTGCCTCAGCCTGAATGAGACTACTAATAGTGTACATAGCTTGCGTGGTTACATTGTCTCAGCCTGAATGAAACTACTAATAGTGTACATAGCTTGCGTGGTTACGTTGCCTCAGCCTGAATGAGACTACTAATAGTGTACATAGCTTGCGTGGTTACATTGCCTCAGCCTGAATGAAACTACTAATAGTGTACATAGCTTGCGTGGTTACATTGCCTCAGCCTGAATGAGACAACTAATAGTGTACATAGCTTGCGTGGTTACATTGCCTCAGCCTGAATGAGACTACTAATAGTGTACATAGCTTGCGTGGTTACATTGCCTCAGCCTGAATGAAACTACTAATAGTGTACATAGCTTGCGTGGTTACATTGCCTCAGCCTGAATGAAACTCCTAATAGTGTACATAGCTTGCGTGGTTACATTGCCTCAGCCTGAATGAAACTACTAATAGTGTACATAGCTTGCGTGGTTACATTGCCTACGCCTGAATGAAACTACTAATAGTGTACATAGCTTGCGTGGTTACATTGCCTCGGCCTGAATGAAACTACTAATAGTGTACATAGCTTGCGTGGTTACGTTGCCTCAGCCTGAATGAAACTGCTAATAGTGTACATAGCTTGCGTGGTTACATTGCCTCAGCCTGAATGAAACTACTAATGGTGCACATAGCTTGCGTGGTTACGTTGCCTCAGCCTGAATGAAACTACTAATAGTGTACATAGCTTGCGTGGTTACATTGCCTCAGCCTGAATGAAACTACTAATAGTGTACATAGCTTGCGTGATTACATTGCCTCGGCCTGAATGAAACTACTAATAGTGTACATAGCTTGCGTGGTTACATTGCCTCAGCCTGAATGAAACTACTAATGGTGCACATAGCTTGCGTGGTTACATTGTCTCAGCCTGAATGAAACTACTAATAGTGTACATAGCTTGCGTGGTTACGTTGCCTCAGCCTGAATGAGACTACTAATAGTTACATAGCTTGCGTGGTTACATTGCCTCAGCCTGAATGAAACTACTAATAGTGTAAACAGCGTGCGTGGTTACATTGCCTTAGCCTGAATGAGACTACTAATAGTGTACATAGCTTGCGTGGTTACATTGCCTCAGCCTGAATGAAACTACTAATAGTGTACATAGCTTGCGTGGTTACATTGCCTCAGCCTGAATGAAACTACTAATGGTGTACATAGCTTGCGTGGTTGCATTGCCTCAGCCTGAATGAAACTACTAATAGTGTACATAGCTTGCGTGGTTACATTGCCTCGGCCTGAATGAGACTACTAATAGTGTACATAGCTTGCGTGGTTACATTGCCTCGGCCTGAATGAGACTACTAATAGTGTACATAGCTTGCGTGGTTACATTGCCTCAGCCTGAATGAAACTACTAATAGTGTACATAGCTTGCGTGGTTACATTGCCTCAGCCTGAATGAGACTACTAATAGTGTACATAGCTTGCGTGGTTACATTGCCTCAGCATGAATGAGACTACTAATAATGTACATAGCTTGCGTGGTTACATTGCCTCAGCCTGAATGAAACTACTAATAGTGCACATAGCTTGCGTGGTTACATTGCCTCAGCCTGAATGAAACTACTAATAGTGTACATAGCTTGCGTGGTTACATTGCCTACGCCTGAATGAAACTACTAATAGTGTACATAGCTTGCGTGGTTACGTTGCCTCGGCCTGAATGAAACTACTAATAGTGTACATAGCTTGCGTGGTTACGTTGCCTCAGCCTGAATGAAACTACTAATAGTGTACATAGCTTGCGTGGTTACATTGCCTCAGCCTGAATGAAACTACTAATGGTGCACATAGCTTGCGTGGTTACGTTGCCTCAGCCTGAATGAAACTACTAATAGAGTACATAGCTTGCGTGGTTACATTGCCTCAGCCTGAATGAAACTACTAATAGTGTACATAGCTTGCGTGGTTACATTGCCTCAGCCTGAATGAAACTACTAATGGTGCACATAGCTTGCGTGGTTACATTGTCTCAGCCTGAATGAAACTACTAATAGTGTACATAGCTTGCGTGGTTACGTTGCCTCAACCTGAATGAGACTACTAATAGTTACATAGCTTGCGTGGTTACATTGCCTCAGCCTGAATGAAACTACTAATAGTGTAAACAGCTTGCGTGGTTACATTGCCTTAGCCTGAATGAGACTACTAATAGTGTACATAGCTTGCGTGGTTACATTGCCTCAGCCTGAATGAAACTACTAATAGTGTACATAGCTTGCGTGGTTACATTGCCTCAGCCGGAATGAAACTACTAATGGTGTACATAGCTTGCGTGGTTACATTGCCTCAGCCTGAATGAAACTACTAATAGTGTACATAGCTTGCGTGGTTACATTGCCTCGGCCTGAATGAAACTACTAATAGTGTACATAGCTTGCGTGGTTACATTGCCTCGGCCTGAATGAGACTACTAATAGTGTACATAGTTTGCGTGGTTACATTGCCTACGCCTGGATGTAACACGTTACGGACAGCAGCAGCATGGATACACGCTGTCACAAATCATTAAATCATGTTCACCAAGAAGCAGCATATACAGTTGTTGATGTTATCTGTGACAGAAAGGGTCCCTTTGATGAACTGTTTCCAATAGCTATAAAACAATTCAAAGCTACAAACCTCTTCATGAATGAAGCCAAAACTGAGCTCATCCATACGTACCTGCCAGTCTCAAAGGAACTCAATGATGAAGGTAGCTTTATATGACTTCAGCGCAAGAAGAAGTGGAGGAAGAGTAGAATCTTGGGCCCACTCATCTGTCGTTTAACCGACATTGTTAATCTCGGTGTAACAGGAAACCTGGCTTTTCATTCTTTCTGGAAGCTGTGAATCCGTGCTTCTCTAGTTTCCATAAAGGTCAAGATGTTTCAAGATGGTGATACATGAGTCTCAATGACAGCTCAAATAGCACGCCTGAACAAAGTCGATACTGATCAGCGTAAACTCCTGCATGCCATTACGAATCACCGCTGGCCAAGATGCCTAATTTAAAACACATCGTGCAACATAGTGCCGTTCTATCGGATGGTAGTGCAACAGCACTGGCTAATGTTTGGATACATTCTTCGAATGCCAGAGAATACGCCTGATCTGAAAGTATTGACATTTTCAGTACAGCTGTGCAGCGCACCTCATGACACCAACACACCTAATGTTTTGCGATCAAATCTAAAATGTAATCTAACACTACTAACGATGGAAAAGAACCTGAAAGAGAATAGGATGTTCGCAACGGACAAGACTCAGCGGGGACGGTTGACGACGACTTGACCGGCAGCTGAGAGCAGTTTATACTTCTTTCATCTACAGAAAACAGTCACTCGTCAACATTTGGCTACTAACACTTGTGCGAGTTCTTCTGCTATTTCCTGATAGATGTACCAAGCTTCCAGTCCTGTTGATTTATGTAATATCTGAATAGGTTTATCATGGCACGTTTAGTGTATCATTAACACGCTCTCGCGACGTCTGTAGAAGTGGCATTTCTTCAATTGCGTCTTAGACCGGCGTAATAAGTTATTTTAAATTTCTTACGGTGGATTGTAAAGCGTTGTCTTTCATAACACGTGACGATCGTAGGCTTGAATGGAGGGATCCGATCTGTTACTCGAGTATAAGCGTCATACCCAATTGCAACACATGTAGTCAAATTTCATAATACATATGCTTCGTCATGAACATTAAAAAGTCAGCCATTTGTCCGAATTGTAGGCCTAGGTCTTTTCTACTCCATAGGCAACATCAGCAACCAGGTCAAATTGGTTTCAAAATATTCAACAGTTTACATGTATAATTCCCCGAAAATTGTGATTCTGGGAATTCAGGATTCAAAGTATATAAATTAGCCCCAACACGCAGTAAAGGGGGGGGGGGGCAGAGTTTAGGTAGAAATGGGAGTGGCATGGCTAGAAATGGGTCTCTCTATTCTTAGTCCGGAATTCTCCAAACACCATTTATAATGAGACCCATGTATGGGGCAATCTAGTAACTGACGATTCGCCTGTAATGCCAGGTTACGCGCATACATCCATCCTAATAACATATCGCAATCTACACGGGGAACATTCCCCGAGAATGGCAGATAGATCGGCAGCTAGGTAGAAAGTGCCATGAATACGTTGCTGGATAATAGATAATGATGAAAACCGTTTCATAAATATGATAAATCATTGTTTTAAAATGAATATATCTGTTGAAGAAGCGTAGCAACTATAAGGATCTTGCAGATGTCGTTGCTTCCCCTGAATACACCATTTATAGCTCAGTAAGAATTTCTTGCCAAATATAAATTTATTTCTCTATAACTAAAATGGTGAAACTGTATTCATGGTCATTGCATCGTGTTTCTCACCCAGTAGAGATGTCAAAGAATCAGATAGAGATGACGTAAATTCGAGCAATCCCCGAGTAAACTTGATATGTGTTTCCGGGGCTAATTCATGAATCAATCATCTCGCTCAATCATATGAAGTCATAATCAACTACACGGCTTAATAGTTCGACACGTTGTACGAATTGTATGTTTTTGTTATTTAAGAAACATGCTGTTAAATATTTTGAAACTAATTTCACTGGGCATTGTTGCTGCACGCACACACAACCGCACACACGAACGCACACACACGCACACGCGCGCGCGCACGCGCACTCCATTTCTGATGTGCTTGTGGTTTCTTACCTGCAGATAAAGTGATATATCGGAACTGTCATAACGAAGACATAACGGACTACTGTGAGAACTTGATTATTCATAGCGAGACAGTGCGAGTGTGTTTCAGCACATGCCAAACAGACGGATGTAATAGTGCTACGCCTGGTGCGCGGATATCTTGGATCAATCTATGCTGTTACACTATCATCGCGAGTCTCATCGGCATATTCATCTATTATGAAGGACCGCTTAGTGTCTCTTTATCAGTGATTGTACTCAGATAGGCAAGACACAATGTGATAAATTAATATCATCATTGTTGTCATCACCACCATCGCTATCATCACCTTCATTGTCGTTATTGTCATCGCCATTATCATTGTCACCATCGTCATCTCATATAATCAATGTCGCCATGTTCGCCATCATCGTCATCATCATTATTATCAGTGTTGGCATCACATTCACTGTTGTCACTAAATTCTCGTAAATAAGACCGGTGCGACTTTTCCGGTAATATATAAAAAAAATATACAAAATCTTTATTTTAATCCATATTGTACGGCTTATTACCGTGTATTACCGCTGATGTCACGTGGCTGAAGACCTTCCTGTCTTCTCCTCAGATGAACTGTAACCAGAAAACATGCGGGTTCTAGCCCCGATCGGGCCAGGTATATGCTGTAGTAACGCTCCAGCAGCGGTGCCAATTTAATCCGTGAGCCATCGAGAACTATATACAACAACACTCCACCAATCATGTCACATTTAGACACATCCCTCGCTCCCTCCCTCCCTCCCTCCGTCCGTCCGTCCGTCCCTCCCTCCCACCTCCGTCTCTCCCTCCCTCACCCCCCCCCCCCGCTCTCTCTCTCTCTCTCTCTCTCTCTCTCTCTCTCTCTCTCTCTCTCTCTCAATTGCTCTCTCTCCTTCCCTCCTTCCATTTTCTCTCTCTCTCTCTCTCCCTCCCTTCCCTCTCTCTCTCTCTCTCCTGCTCTCCCTCCCTCCCTCCCTCCCTCCCTCCCTCCCTTATGAACAATATGGTAAAGAGTGTACAATAACTCGTTATGGACGATACGGTAATGAGTGTATGATAACTCTTTATGGACAACACAGTAATGAGTGTACGATAGCTCTTTATGAACAATACAGTAATGAGTGAATGATAACTCTTTATGAACAACACAGCAATGAGTGTATGATAACCCTTTATGAACAATACAGTAATGAGTGTATGATAATTCTTTATGAACAATACAGTAATGGGTGTATGATAACTCTTTATGAACAATACAGTAAAGATTGTATGATAGCTCTTTATGAACAATACAGTAATGAGTGAATGATAACACTTTATGAACAACACAGCAATGAGTGTATGATAACCCTTTATGAACAATACAGTAATGAGTGTATGATAATTCTTTATGAACAATACAGTAATGGGTGTATGATAACTCTTTATGAACAATACAGTAAAGATTGTATGATAACTCTTTATGGACAATACGGTAATGAGTGTATGATAACTCTTTATGAACAACACGATAATGAGTGAACGACAACTCATTATGAGCAATACGGTAATGAGTGTACGATAATTCTTTATGGACAATACGGTAATGAGTGTATGATGATTTATCTTGCTGAACAATACAGTAATATGTGTACGATAACTCTTTTTGAACAATACTATAGTGAGTGTATGATAACTCTTTATGAACAACACGGTAATGCGTGGACGATAACTCTTTATGAGCAATACAGTAATGAGTGTATGCTAACTCTTTATAAACAATACAGTAATGAGTGTATGATAACTCTTTATAAACAATACAGTATTGAGTGTATGATACCACCTTATGGATAATACAGTAATGAGTGTATGATAAGTCTTTATGAACAATACAGTAATGAGTGTATGATAACTCTTTATGAACAACACAGTAATGAGTGTATGATAACTCTTTATGAACAACACAGTAATGAGTGTATGATAACTCTTTATGAACAACACAGTAATGAGTGTATGATAACTCTTTATGGACAATACTGAAATGAGTGTATGACAACTCTTTATGAACAATACAGTAATGAGTGTACGATAGCTCTTTATGAACAATACAGTAATGAGTGTATGATAGCTCTTTATGAGCAACACAGTAATGAATGAATGATAACTGTCTATGAACAATACAGTAATGAGTGTACGATAACTGTTTATGAACAATGCAGTAATGAGTGTATGATAACTCTTTATGAACAACACGGTAATGCGTGGACGATAACTCTTTATGAGCAATACGGTAATGAGTGTATGCTAACTCTTTATAAACAATACAGTAATGAGTGCATGATAACTCTATATGAACAATACAGTACTGAGTGTATGCTAACTCTTTATAAACAATACAGTATTGAGTGTATGATACCACTTTATGGATAATACAGTAATGCGTGTATGATACCACCTTATGGATAATACAGTAATGAGTGTATGATAACTCTTTAGGACCAATACGATAATGAATGTATGATAATGTATCTAACTGAAGAATACGGTAGTTAGTGTACGATAACTGTGTATGAACAATACAGTAATGAGTGTACGATAACTGTCTATGAACAATACCGTAATGAGTGTACGATAACTGTTTATGAACAATGCAGTAATGAGTGTATGATAACTCTTTATGGACAATACTGAAATGAGTGGATGATAACTCTTTATGAACAATACAGTAATGAGTGTACGATAGCTCTTTATGAACAATACAGTAATAAGTGTATGATAACTGTCTATGAACAATACAGTAATGAGTGTACGATAACTGTTTATGAACAATGCAGTAATGAGTGTATGATAACTCTTTATGAACAACACAGTAATGAATGTATGATAACTCTTTATGAACAATACAGTAATGAGCGCATGATAACTCTTTATGAACAAAACAGTAATGAGTGTATGATAACTCTTTATGATCAACACAGTAATGAGTGTATGATAACTCTTTATGAACAGTACAGTAATGAGTGTATGATAACTCTTTATCAACAACACAGTGATGAGTGTATGATAACTCTTTATGAACAACACATTAATGAGTGTACGATAGCTCTTCATGAACAATACAGTAATGAGTGTACGATAACTCTTTATGAACAATACAGTAATGTGTGTACCATAACTCTTTATGAACAATACAGTAATGAGTCTATGATAACTCTTTATGAACAACACAGTAATGAGTGTATGATAACTCCTTATGAACAATACAGTAATGAGTGTATGATAACTCTTTATGGACAATACGCAAATGAGTACATGATAACCCTTTATGAACAACACAGCAATGAGTGTATGATAACTCTTTATGAACAATACAGTAATGAGTGTATGATAACTCCTTATGAACAATACAGTAATGAGTGTATGATAACTCTTTATGGAAAATACGGAAATGAGTACATGATAACCCTTTATGAACAACACAGCAATGAGTGTATGATAACTCTTTATGAACAATACAGTAATGAGTGTATGATAACTCTTTATGAACAATACAGTAATGAGTGTACAATAGCTCTTTATGAACAACACAGTAACGAGTGAACGATAACTCTTTATGAACAATACAGTGATGAGTGTATGCTAAATCTTTATGAAAAATACAGTAATGAGTGTATGATACCACTTTATTAACAACACAGTAATGAGTCTATGATAACTCTTTATGACCAATACGATAATGAGTGCTTGATAATGTATCTAACTGAAGAATACGGTAGTGAGTATATGATAACTCTTTATGAACAATACAGCAATGAGTGTATGATAACTCTTTATGAACAACACAGTAATGAGTGTATGATAACTCTTTATGAACAATACAGTAATGAGTGTACGATAACTCTTTATGAACAATACAGTAATGAGTGTATGATAACTCTTTATGAACAACACAGTAATGAGTGTATGGTACCTCTTTCTGGACAATTCGGAAATGAGTATAACACTTTATGAACAATACGGTAATGAGTGTATGATAACTAATGGAGAATACTGTAATGAGTGTATGATAACTCTTTATGAACAATACAGTAATGAGTACAATACAGTAATGAGTGTATGATAACTCTTTATGAACAACACAGTAATGAGTGTATGATAACACTTTATGAACAATACAGTAATGAGTGTATGGTACCTCTTTCTGGACAATTCGGAAATGAGTATAACACTTTATGAACAATACGGTAATGAGTGTATGATAACTAATGGAGAATACTGTAATGAGTGTATGATAACTCTTTATGAACAATACAGTAATGAGTACAATACAGTAATGAGTGTATGATAACTCTTTATGAACAATACAGCAATGAGTGTATGATAGCTCTTTATGAACAATACAGTAATGGGTGTATGATAACTCTTTACGAACAACACAGTATTGAGTGTATGATAACCCTTTATGAACAATACAGTATTGAGTGTACGATAACTCTTCATGTACAACACAATAATGAGTGCATGATAACTCTTTATGAACAACACAGTAATGAGTGCATGATAACTCTTTATGAACAATACAGTAATGAGTGTATGATAACGCTTTATGAACAATACAGTAATGGGTGCATGATAACTCTTTATGAACAACACAGTAATGAGTGTATGATAACTCTTTATGAACAATACAGTAATGAGTGTACGATAACTCTTTATGAACAATACGGTAATGAGTATAATACAGCAATGAGTGTATGATACTCTTTATGAACAACACAGTAATGAGTGTATGATAACTCATTATGAACAATACAGTAATGACTGTATGATAACTCTTTATGAACAATACAGTAATGAGTGCATGATAACTCTTTATGAACAACACAGTAATGAGTGTATGATAACTCTTTATGAACAATACAGTAATGAGTGTATGATAACTCTTTATGAACAATACAGTAATGAGTGCATGATAACTCCTTATGAACAACACAGTAATGAGTGTATGATAACTATTTATGTTCAACACAGTAATGAGTGTATGATAACTCTTTATGAACAATACAGTAATGAGTGTATGAAAACTCTTTATGAACAAAACAGTAATGTGTGTATGAGAGCTCTTTATAACAATACAGTAATGAGTGTAAGATAACTCTTTATGAACAATACAGTAATGAGTGTATGATAACTCTTAATGAACAACACAGTAATGAGTGTATAATAACTCTTTATGGACAATACAGTAATGAGTGTACAATAGCTCTTTATGAACAGCACAGTACTGAGTGTACGATAACTCTTTATGAACAATACAGTGATGAGTGAATGCTAAATCTTTATGAATAATACAGTAATGAGTGTATGATACCACTTTAGGAACAACACAGTAATGAGTCTATGATAACTCTTTATGACCAATACGATAATGAGTGCTTGATAATGTATCTAACTGGAGAATACGGTAGTGAGTGTATGATAACTCTTTATGAACAATACAGCAATGAGTGTATGATAACTCTTTATGAACAACACAGTAATGAGTGTATGATAACTCTTTATGAACAATGCAGTGATGAGTGTACGATAACTCTTTATGAACAATACAGTAATGAGTGTATGATAACTCTTTATGAACAACACAGTAATGAGTGTATGGTACCTCTTTCTGGACAATTCGGAAATGAGTATAACACTTTATGAACAATACGGTCATGAGTGTATGATAACTAATGGAGAATACTGTAATGAGTGTATGATAACTCTTTATGAACAATACAGTAATGAGTACAATACAGTAATGAGTGTATGATAACTCTTTATGAACAATACAGCAATGAGTGTATGAAAACTCTTTATGAACAACACAGTAATGAGTGTATGATAACTCTTTATGAACAATACAGTAATGAGTGTACGATAACTCTTCATGAACCATACAGTAATGAGTGTATGATAACTCTTTCTGGACAAATCGGAAATGAGTATAACACTTTATGAACAATACGGTAATGAGTGTATGATAACTAATGGACAATACGGAAATGAGTGTACGATACCTCTTTATGAACAATACAGTAATGAGTGTACGATAACTCTTTTTGAACAATACAGTATTGAGTGTATGATAACTCTTTATGAACAACACAGTAATGAGTGTATGGTACCTCTTTCTGGACAAATCGGAAATGAGTATAACACTTTATGAACAATACGATAATGAGTGTATGATAACTAATGGAGAATACTGTAATGAGTGTATGATAACTCTTTATGAACAATATAGTAATGAGTACAATACAGTAATGAGTGTATGATAACTCTTTATGAACAACACAGTAATGAGTGTATGATAACTCTTTATGAACAACACAGTAATGAGTGTATGATAACTAATGGAGAATACTGTAATGAGTGTATGATAACTCTTTATGAACAATACAGTAATGAGTACAACACAGTGATGATTGTATGATACCTCTATGAACAATACAGTAATGAGTGCATGATAACGCTTCATGAACAATATAGTAATGAGTGCATGATAACTCTTTATGAACAACACAGTGATGAGTGTATGATAACTCTTTATGAACAATACAGTAATGAGTGTACGATAACTCTTTATGAACAATACAGTAATGAGTACAATACAGCAATGAGTGTATGAAAACTCTTTATGAACAACACAGTAATGAGTGTATGATAACTCTTTATGAACAATACAGTAATGACTGTATGATAACTCTTTATGAACAATACAGTAATGAGTGCATGATACCTCCTTATGAACAACACAGTAATGAGTGTATGATAACGATTTATGTTCAACACAGTAATGAGTGTATGATAACTCTTTATGAACAATACAGTAATGAGTGTATGAAAACTCTTTATGAACAATACAGTAATGTGTGTATGATAGCTCTTTATAACAATACAGTAATGAGTGTAAGATAACTCTTTATGAACAATACAGTAATGAGTGTATGATAACTCTTAATGAACAACACAGTAATGAGTGTATAATAACTCTTTATGGACAATACAGTAATGAGTGTACAATAGCTCTTTATGAACAGCACAGTACTGAGTGTACGCTAACTCTTTATGAACAATACAGTGATGAGTGAATGTTAATCTTTATGAATAATACAGTAATGAGTGTATGATACCACTTTATGAACAACACAGTAATGAGTCTATGATAACTCTTTATGACCAATACGATAATGAGTGCTTGATAATGTATCTAACTGGAGAATACGGTAGTGAGTGTATGATAACTGTTTATGAACAATACAGCATTGAGTGTATGATAACTCTTTATGAACAACACAGTAATGAGTGTATGATAACTCTTTATGGACAATGCAGTGATGAGTGTACGATAACTCTTTATGAACAATACAGTAATGAGTGTATGATAACTCTTTATGAACAACACAGTAATGAGTGTATGGTACCTCTTTCTGGACAATTCGGAAATGAGTATAACACTTTATGAACAATACGGTCATGAGTGTATGATAACTAATGGAGAATACTGTAATGAGTGTATGATAACTCTTTATGAACAATACAGTAATGAGTACAATACAGTAATGAGTGTATGATAACTCTTTATGAACAATACAGCAATGAGTGTATGAAAACTCTTTATGAACAACACAGTAATGAGTGTATGATAACTCTTTATGAACAATACAGTAATGAGTGTACGATAACTCTTCATGAACCATACAGTAATGGGTGTATGATAACTCTTCATGGACAATACGGAAATGAGCGCATGATAACTCTTTATGAACAATACAGTAATGAGTGTACGATACCTCTTTATGAACAATACAGTAATGAGTGTACGATAACTCTTTATGAACAATACAGTATTGAGTGTATGATAACTCTTTATGAACAACACAGTAATGAATGTATGGTACCTCTTTCTGGACAAATCGGAAATGAGTATAACACTTCATGAACAATACGGTAATGAGTGTATGATAACTAATGGAGAATACTGTAATGAGTGTATGATAACTCTTTATGAACAATATAGTAATGAGTACAATACATTAATGAGTGTATGATAACTCTTTATGAACAACACAGTAATTAGTACAACACAGTAATGATTGTATGATACCTCTATGAACAATACAGTAATGAGTGCATGATAACGCTTCATGAACAATACAGTAATGAGTGCATGATAACTCTTTATGAACAACACAGTGATGAGTGTATGATAAACTCTTTATGAACAATACAGTAATGAGTGTACGATAACTCTTTATGAACAATACAGTAATGAGTACAATACAGCAATGAGTGTATGAATACTCTTTATGAACAACACAGTAATGAGTGTATGATAACTCTTTATGAACAATACAGTAATGACTGTATGATAACTCTTTATGAACAATACGGTAATGAGTGTATGATAACTAATGGAGAATACTGTAATGAGTGTATGATAACTCTTTATGAACAATATAGTAATGAGTACAATACATTAATGAGTGTATGATAACTCTTTATGAACAACACAGTAATTAGTACAACACAGTAATGATTGTATGATACCTCTATGAACAATACAGTAATGCGTGCATGATAACGCTTCATGAACAATACAGTAATGAGTGCATGATAACTCTTTATGAACAACACAGTGATGAGTGTATGAAAACTCTTTATGAACAATACAGTAATGAGTGTACGATAACTCTTTATGAACAATACAGTAATGAGTACAATACAGCAATGAGTGTATGAATACTCTTTATGAACAACACAGTAATGAGTGTATGATAACTCTTTATGAACAATACAGTAATGACTGTATGATAACACTTCATGAACAATACGGTAATGAGTGTATGATAACTAATGGAGAATACTGTAATGAGTGTATGATAACTCTTTATGAACAATATAGTAATGAGTACAATACATTAATGAGTGTATGATAACTCTTTATGAACAACACAGTAATTAGTACAACACAGTAATGATTGTATGATACCTCTATGAACAATACAGTAATGAGTGCATGATAACGCTTCATGAACAATACAGTAATGAGTGCATGATAACTCTTTATGAACAACACAGTGATGAGTGTATGATAACTCTTTATGAACAATACAGTAATGAGTGTACGATAACTCTTTATGAACAATACAGTAATGAGTACAATACAGCAATGAGTGTATGAATACTCTTTATGAACAACACAGTAATGAGTGTATGATAACTCTTTATGAACAATACAGTAATGACTGTATGATAACTCTTTATGAACAATACAGTAATGAGTGCATGATACCTCCTTATGAACAACACAGTAATGAGTGTATGATAACTATTTATGTTCAACACAGTAATGAGTGTATGATAACTCTTTATGAACAATAAAGTAATGAGTGTATGAAAACTCTTTATGAACAATACAGTAATGTGTGTATGATAACTCTTTATGAACAATACAGTAATGAGTGTACAATAGCTCTTTATGAACAACACAGTAACGAGTGTACGATAACTCTTTATGAACAATACAGTGATGAGTGTATGCTAAATCTTTATGTAAAATACGGTAATGAGTGTATGATACCACTTTATTAACAACACAGTAATGAGTCTATGATAACTCTTTATGACCAATACGATAATGAATGCTTGATAATGTATCTAACTGAAGAATACGGTAGTGAGTGTATGATAACTCTTTATGAACAATACAGCAATGAGTGTATGATAACTCTTTATGAACAACACAGTAATGAGTGTATGATAACTCTTTATGAACAATACAGTAATGAGTGTACGATAACTCTTTATGAACAATACAGTAATGAGTGTATGATAACTCTTCATGAACAACACAGTAATGAGTGTATGGTACCTCTTTCTGGACAATTCGGAAATGAGTATAACACTTTATGAACAATACGGTAATGAGTGTATGAAAACTAATGGAGAATACTGTAATGAGTGTATGATAACTCTTTATGAACAATACAGTAATGAGTACAGTACAGTAATGAGTGTATGATAACTCTTTATGAACAACACAGTAATGAGTGTATGATAACACTTTATGAACAATACAGTAATGAGTGTATGGTACCTCTTTCTGGACAATTCGGAAATGAGTATAACACTTTATGAACAATACGGTAATGAGTGTATGATAACTAATGGAGAATACTGTAATGAGTGTATGATAACTCTTTATGAACAATACGGTAATGAGTACAATACAGTAATGAGTGTATGATAACTCTTTATGAACAATACAGCAATGAGTGTATGATAGCTCTTTATGAACAATACAGTAATGGCTGTATGATAACTCTTTACGAACAACACAGTATTGAGTGTATGATAACGCTTTATGAACAATACAGTAATGAGTGCATGATAACTCTTTATGAACAACACAGTAATGAGTGTATGATAACTCTTTATGAACAATACAGTAATGAGTGTACGATAACTCTTTATGAACAATACGGTAATGAGTATAATACAGCAATGAGTGTATGATACTCTTTATGAACAACACAGTAATGAGTATATGATAACTCATTATGAACAATACAGTAATGACTGTATGATAACTCTTTATGAACAATACAGTAATGAGTGCATGATAACTCTTTATGAACAACACAGTAATGAGTGTATGATAACTCTTTATGAACAACACAGTAATGAGTGTATGATAACTAATGGAGAATACTGTAATGAGTGTATGATAACTCTTTATGAACAATATAGTAATGAGTACAATACAGTAATGAGTGTATGATAACTCTTTATGAACAACACAGTAATGAGTGTATGATAACTCTTTATGAACAACACAGTAATGAGTGTATGGTACCTCTTTCTGGACAATTCGGAAATGAGTATAACACTTTATGAACAATACGGTAATGAGTGTATGATAACTAATGGAGAATACTGTAATGAGTGTATGATAACTCTTTATGAACAATACAGTAATGAGTACAACACAGTAATGATTGTATGATACCTCTATGAACAATACAGTAATGAGTGTATGATAACGCTTCATGAACAATACAGTAATGAGTGCATGATAACTCTTTATGAACAACACAGTGATGAGTGTATGATAACTCTTTATGAACAATACAGTAATGAGTGTACGATAACTCTTTATGAACAATACAGTAATGAGTACAATACAGCAATGAGTGTATGAAAACTCTTTATGAACAACACAGTAATGAGTGTATGATAACTCTTTATGAACAATACAGTAATGACTGTATGATAACTCTTTATGAACAATACAGTAATGAGTGCATGATACCTCCTTATGAACAACACAGTAATGAGTGTATGATAACTATTTATGTTCAACACAGTAATGAGTGTATGATAACTCTTTATGAACAATACAGTAATGAGTGTATGAAAACTCTTTATGAACAATACAGTAATGAGTGTATGATAGCTCTTTATAACAATACAGTAATGAGTGTAAGATAACTCTTTATGAACAATACAGTAATGAGTGTACAATAGCTCTTTATGAACAGCACAGTACTGAGTGTATGATAACTCTTTATGAACAATACAGTGATGAGTGAATGCTAAATCTTTATGAATAATACAGTAATGAGTGTATGATACCACTTTATGAACAACACAGTAATGAGTCTATGATAACTCTTTATGACCAATACGGTAATGAGTGCTTGATAATGTATCTAACTGGAGAATACGGTAGTGAGTGTATGATAACTCTTTATGAACAATACAGCATTGAGTGTATGATAACTCTTTATGAACAACACAGTAATGAGTGTATGATAACTCTTTATGAACAATGCAGTGATGAGTGTACGATAACTCTTTATGAACAATACGGTAATGAGTGTATGATAACTAATGGAGAATACTGTAATGAGTGTATGATAACTCTTTATGAACAATACAGTAATGAGTACAATACAGTAATGAGTGTATGATAACTCTTTATGAACAATACAGCAATGAGTGTATGATAACTCTTTATGAACAACACAGTAATGAGTGTATGATAACTCTCTATGAACAATACAGTAATGAGTGTACGATAACTCTTCATGAACCATACAGTAATGAGTGTATGATAACTCTTCATGGACAATACGGAAATGAGTGCATGATAACTCTTTATGAACAATACAGTAATGAGTGTACGATACCTCTTTATGAACAATACAGTAATGAGTGTACGATAACTCTTTATGAACAATACAGTATTGAGTGTATGATAACTCTTTATGAACAACACAGTAATGAGTGTATGGTACCTCTTTCTGGAAAATTCGGAAATGAGTATAACACTTTATGAACAATACGGTAATGAGTGTATGATAACTAATGGAGAATACTGTAATGAGTGTATGATAACTCTTTATGAACAATATAGTAATGAGTACAATACAGTAATGAGTGTATGATAACTCTTTATGAACAACACAGTAATGAGTGTATGATAACTCTTTAGGAACAACACAGTAATGAGTGTATGGTACCTCTTTCTGGACAATTCGGAAATGAGTATAACACTGTATGAACAATACGGTAATGAGTGTATGATAGCTAATGGAGAATACTGTAATGAGTGTATGATAACTCTTTATGAACAATACAGTAATGAGTACAATACAGTAATGAGTGTATGATAACTCTTTATGAACAATACAGCAATGAGTGTATGATAACACTTTATGAACAACACAGTAATGAGTGTATGATAAGTCTTTATGAACAATACAGTAATGAGTGTACGATACCTCTTTATGAACAATACAGTAATGAGTGTACGATAACTCTTTATGAACAATACAGTAATGAGTGTATGATAACTCTTTGTGAACAATAGAGTAATGAGTGTATGATAACTCTTTATGAACAACACAGAAATGAGTGTATGATAACTCTTTATGAACAACACAGTAATGAGTGTATGATAACTCTTTATGAACAATACAGTAATGAGTGTACGATAACTCTTTATGAACAATACAGTAATGAGTGTATGATAACTCTTTATGACCAACACAGAAATGAGTGTATGGTACCTCTTTCTGGACAATTCGGAAATGAGTATAACACTTTATGAACAATACGGTAATGACTGTATGATAACTCTTTATGAACATAACAGTAATGGGTGCATGATATCTCTTTATGAACAACACAGTAATGATTGTATGATAACTCTTTATGAACAATACAGTGATGAGTGTACGATAACTCTTTATGAACAATACAGTGATGAGTGTACGATAACTCTTTATGAACAATACAGTGATGAGTGAATGCTAAATCTTTATGAATAATACAGTAATGAGTGTATGATACCACTTTATGAACAACACAGTAATGAGTCTATGATAACTCTTTATGACCAATACGATAATGAGTGCTTGATAATGTATCTAACTGGAGAATACGGTAGTGAGTGTATGATAACTCTTTATGAACAATACAGCATTGAGTGTCTGATAACTCTTTATGAACAACACAGTAATGAGTGTATGATAACTCTTTATGAACAATGCAGTGATGAGTGTACGATAACTCTTTATGAACAATACAGTAATGAGTGTATGATAACTCTTTATGAACAACACAGTAATGAGTGTATGGTACCTCTTTCTGGACAATTCGGAAATGAGTATAACACTTTATGAACAATACGGTCATGAGTGTATGATAACTAATGGAGAATACTGTAATGAGTGTATGATAACTCTTTATGAACAATACAGTAATGAGTACAATACAGTAATGAGTGTATGATAACTCTTTATGAACAATACAGCAATGAGTGTATGATAACTCTTTATGAACAACACAGTAATGAGTGTATGATAACTCTTTATGAACAATACAGTAATGAGTGTACGATAACTCTTCATGAACCATACAGTAATGAGTGTATGATAACTCTTCATGGACAATACGGAAATGAGTGCATGATAACTCTTTATGAACAATACAGTAATGAGTGTACGATACCTCTTTATGAACAATACAGTAATGAATGTACGATAACTCTTTATGAACAATACAGTATTGAGTGTATGATAACTCTTTATGAACAACACAGTAATGAGTGTATGGTACCTCTTTCTGGACAATTCGGAAATGAGTATAACACTTTATGAACAATACGGTAATGAGTGTATGATAACTAATGGAGAATACTGTAATGAGTGTATGATAACTCTTTATGAACAATATAGTAATGAGTACAATACAGTAATGAGTGTATGATAACTCTTTATGAACAACACAGTAATGAGTGTATGATAACTCTTTATGAACAACACAGTAATGAGTGTATGGTACCTCTTTCTGGACAATTCGGAAATGAGTATAACACTTTATGAACAATACGGTAATGAGTGTATGATAGCTAATGGAGAATACTGTAATGAGTGTATGATAACTCTTTATGAACAATACAGTAATGAGTACAATACAGTAATGAGTGTATGATAACTCTTTATGAACAATACAGCAATGAGTGTATGATAACACTTTATGAACAACACAGTAATGAGTGTATGATAAGTCTTTATGAACAATACAGTAATGAGTGTACGATACCTCTTTATGAACAATACAGTAATGAGTGTACGATAACTCTTTATGAACAACACAGTAATGAGTGTATGATAACTCTTTATGAACAATACAGTAATGAGTGTACGATAACTCTTTATGAACAATACAGTAATGAGTGTATGATAACTCTTTATGACCAACACAGAAATGAGTGTATGGTACCTCTTTCTGGACAATTCGGAAATGAGTATAACACTTTATGAACAATACGGTAATGACTGTATGATAACTCTTTATGAACAATACAGTAATGGGTGCATGATATCTCTTTATGAACAACACAGTAATGATTGTATGATAACTCTTTATGAACAATACAGTGATGAGTGTACGATAACTCTTTATGAACAATACAGTGATGAGTGTACGATAACTCTTTATGAACAATACAGTAATGAGTGTATGATAACTCTTTGTGAACAATAGAGTAATGAGTGCTTGATAATGTATCTAACTTGAGAATACGGTAGTGAGTGTATGATAACTCTTTATGAACAATACAGCAATGAGTATATGATAACTCTTTATGAACAACACAGTAATGAGTGTATGATAACTCTTTATGAACAATACAGTGATGAGTGTACGATAACTCTTTATGAACAATACAGTAATGAGTGTATGATAACTCTTTGTGAACAATAGAGTAATGAGTGTATGATAACTCTTTATGAACAACACAGAAATGAGTGTATGATAACTCTTTATGAACAACACAGTAATGAGTGTATGATAACTCTTTATGAACAATACAGTAATGAGTGCATGATAACTCTTTATGAACAATACAGTAATGAGTGTACGATACCTCTTTATGAACAATACAGTAATGAGTGTACGATAACTCTTTATGAACAATACAGTAATGAGTGTATGATAACTCTTTATGATCAACACAGTAATGAGTGTATGATAACTCTTTATGGACAATACGGAAATGAGTGCATGATAAGTCTTTATGAACAACACAGTAATGAGTGCATGATAACTCTTTATGAACAACACAGTAATGAGTGTATGGTACCTCTTTCTGGACAATTCGGAAATGAATATAACACTTTATGAACAATACGGTAATGAGTGTATGATAACTAATTGAAAATACTGTAATGAGTGTATGATAACTCTTTATGAACAATACAGTAATGAGTACAACACAGTAATGAGTGTATGATACCTCTTTGAACAATACAGTAATGAGTGTATGATAACGCTTCATGAACAATACAGTAATGAGTGCATGATAACTCTTTATGAACAACACAGTGATGAGTGTATGATAACTATTTATGAACAATACAGTAATGAGTGTACGATAACTCTTTATGAACAATACAGTAATGAGTACAATACAGCAATGAGTGTATGAAAACTCTTTATGAACAACACAGTAATGAGTGTATGATAACTCTTTATGAACAATACAGTAATGACTGCATGATAACTCTTTATGAACAATACAGTAATGAGTGCATGATAACTCTTTATGAACAACACAGTAATGAGTGTATGATAACTCTTTATGAACAATACAGTTATGAGTGTATGATAACTCTTTATGAACAATACAGTAATGAGTGCATGATAACTCATTATGAACAACACAGTAATGAGTGTATGATAACTCTTTTTTAACAATACAGTAATGAGTACAATACAGTAATGAATGTATGATAACTCTTTATGAACAAAACTGTAATGAGTGTATGATAACTCATTATGAACAATACAGTAATGATTGTATGATAACTCTTTATGAACAATACAGTAATGAGTGTATGATAACTCTTTGTGAACAATAGAGTAATGAGTGTATGATAACTCTTTATGAACAACACAGAAATGAGTGTATGATAACTCTTTAGGAACAACACAGTAATTGGTGTACGATAACTCTTTATGAACAATACAGTAATGAGTGTACGATAACTCGTTATGAACAATACAGTAATGAGTGTATGATAACCTTTTATGGACAATACGGAAATGAGTGCATGGTAAGTCTTTATGAACAACACAGTAATGAATGTATGATAACTCTTTATGAATAATACAGTAATGAGCGCATGATAACTCTTTATGAACAATACAGTAATGAGTGTATGATAACTCTTTATGATCAACACAGTAATGAGTGTATGATAACTCTTTATGAACAGTACAGTAATGAGTGTATGATAACTCTTTATGAACAACACAGTGATGAGTGTATGATAACTCTTTATGAACAACACATTAATGAGTGTACGATAGCTCTTCATGAACAATACAGTAATAAGTGTACGATAACTCTTCATGGACAATACAGTAATGAGTGTATGATAACTCTTCATGGACAATACGGAAATGAGTGCATGATAACTCTTTATGAACAATACAGTAATGAGTGTACGATACCTCTTTATGAACAATACAGTAATGAATGTACGATAACTCTTTATGAACAATACAGTATTGAGTGTATGATAACTCTTTATGAACAACACAGTAATGAGTGTATGGTACCTCTTTCTGGACAATTCGGAAATGAGTATAACACTTTATGAACAATACGGTAATGAGTGTATGATAACTAATGGAGAATACTGTAATGAGTGTATGATAACTCTTTATGAACAATACAGTAATGAGTACAATACAGTAATGAGTGTATGATAACTCTTTATGAACAATACAGCAATGAGTGTATGATAACTCTTTATGAACAACACAGTAATGAGTGTATGATAACTCTTTATGAACAATACAGTGATGAGTGTACGATAACTCTTTATGAACAATACAGTAATGAGTGTATGATAACTCTTTGTGAACAATAGAGTAATGAGTGTATGATAACTCTTTATGAACAACACAGAAATGAGTGTATGATAACTCTTTATGAACAACACAGTAATGAGTGTATGATAACTCTTTATGAACAATACAGTAATGAGTGCATGATAACTCTTTATGAACAATACAGTAATGAGTGTACGATACCTCTTTATGAACAATACAGTAATGAGTGTACGATAACTCTTTATGAACAATACAGTAATGAGTGTATGATAACTCTTTATGATCAACACAGTAATGAGTGTATGATAACTCTTTATGGACAATACGGAAATGAGTGCATGATAAGTCTTTATGAACAACACAGTAATGAGTGCATGATAACTCTTTATGAACAACACAGTAATGAGTGTATGGTACCTCTTTCTGGACAATTCGGAAATGAATATAACACTTTATGAACAATACGGTAATGAGTGTATGATAACTAATTGAAAATACTGTAATGAGTGTATGATAACTCTTTATGAACAATACAGTAATGAGTACAACACAGTAATGAGTGTATGATACCTCTTTGAACAATACAGTAATGAGTGTATGATAACGCTTCATGAACAATACAGTAATGAGTGCATGATAACTCTTTATGAACAACACAGTGATGAGTGTATGATAACTATTTATGAACAATACAGTAATGAGTGTACGATAACTCTTTATGAACAATACAGTAATGAGTACAATACAGCAATGAGTGTATGAAAACTCTTTATGAACAACACAGTAATGAGTGTATGATAACTCTTTATGAACAATACAGTAATGAGTGCATGATAACTCTTTATGAACAATACAGTAATGAGTGCATGATAACTCTTTATGAACAACACAGTAATGAGTGTATGATAACTCTTTATGAACAATACAGTTATGAGTGTATGATAACTCTTTATGAACAATACAGTAATGAGTGCATGATAACTCATTATGAACAACACAGTAATGAGTGTATGATAACTCTTTTTTAACAATACAGTAATGAGTACAATACAGTAATGAATGTATGATAACTCTTTATGAACAAAACTGTAATGAGTGTATGATAACTCTTTATGAACAATACAGTAATGACTGTATGATAACTCTTTATGAACAATACAGTAATGAGTGTATGATAACTCTTTGTGAACAATAGAGTAATGAGTGTATGATAACTCTTTATGAACAACACAGAAATGAGTGTATGATAACTCTTTAGGAACAACACAGTAATTGGTGTACGATAACTCTTTATGAACAATACAGTAATGAGTGTACGATAACTCGTTATGAACAATACAGTAATGAGTGTATGATAACCTTTTATGGACAATACGGAAATGAGTGCATGGTAAGTCTTTATGAACAACACAGTAATGAATGTATGATAACTCTTTATGAATAATACAGTAATGAGCGCATGATAACTCTTTATGAACAATACAGTAATGAGTGTATGATAACTCTTTATGATCAACACAGTAATGAGTGTATGATAACTCTTTATGAACAGTACAGTAATGAGTGTATGATAACTCTTTATGAACAACACAGTGATGAGTGTATGATAACTCTTTATGAACAACACATTAATGAGTGTACGATAGCTCTTCATGAACAATACAGTAATAAGTGTACGATAACTCTTTATGAACAATACAGTAATGAGTGTATGATAACTCTTTGTGAACAATACAGTAATGGGTGTATGATAACTCTTTATGGACAATACGGAAATGAGTACATGATAACCCTTTATGAACAACACAGCAATGAGTGTATGATAACTCTTTATGAACAATACAGTAATGAGTGTATGATAACTCTTTATGGACAATACGGAAATGAGTGCATGATAAGTCTTTATGAACAACACAGTAATGAGTGCATGATAACTCTTTATGAACAACACAGTAATGAGTGTATGGTACCTCTTTCTGGACAATTCGGAAATGAATATAACACTTTATGAACAATACGGTAATGAGTGTATGATAACTAATTGAA
The DNA here is from genome assembly GCA_034401795.1 of Chaetoderma sp. LZ-2023a. NCBI lineage: Eukaryota > Metazoa > Mollusca > Caudofoveata > Chaetodermatida > Chaetodermatidae > Chaetoderma > Chaetoderma sp. LZ-2023a. Next base: position 14,566,265 of record CM067372.1, read on the forward strand.
AATACTGTAATGAGTGTATGATAACTCTTTATGAACAATACAGTAATGAGTACAACACAGTAATGAGTGTATGATACCTCTTTGAACAATACAGTAATGAGTGTATGATAACGCTTCATGAACAATACAGTAATGAGTGCATGATAACTCTTTATGAACAACACAGTGATGAGTGTATGATAACTATTTATGAACAATACAGTAATGAGTGTACGATAACTCTTTATGAACAATACAGTAATGAGTACAATACAGCAATGAGTGTATGAAAACTCTTTATGAACAACACAGTAATGAGTGTATGATAACTCTTTATGAACAATACAGTAATGACTGCATGATAACTCTTTATGAACAATACAGTAATGAGTGCATGATAACTCTTTATGAACAACACAGTAATGAGTGTATGATAACTCTTTATGAACAATACAGTTATGAGTGTATGATAACTCTTTATGAACAATACAGTAATGAGTGCATGATAACTCATTATGAACAACACAGTAATGAGTGTATGATAACTCTTTTTTAACAATACAGTAATGAGTACAATACAGTAATGAATGTATGATAACTCTTTATGAACAAAACTGTAATGAGTGTATGATAACTCATTATGAACAATACAGTAATGATTGTATGATAACTCTTTATGAACAATACAGTAATGAGTGTATGATAACTCTTTGTGAACAATAGAGTAATGAGTGTATGATAACTCTTTATGAACAACACAGAAATGAGTGTATGATAACTCTTTAGGAACAACACAGTAATTGGTGTACGATAACTCTTTATGAACAATACAGTAATGAGTGTACGATAACTCGTTATGAACAATACAGTAATGAGTGTATGATAACCTTTTATGGACAATACGGAAATGAGTGCATGGTAAGTCTTTATGAACAACACAGTAATGAATGTATGATAACTCTTTATGAATAATACAGTAATGAGCGCATGATAACTCTTTATGAACAATACAGTAATGAGTGTATGATAACTCTTTATGATCAACACAGTAATGAGTGTATGATAACTCTTTATGAACAGTACAGTAATGAGTGTATGATAACTCTTTATGAACAACACAGTGATGAGTGTATGATAACTCTTTATGAACAACACATTAATGAGTGTACGATAGCTCTTCATGAACAATACAGTAATAAGTGTACGATAACTCTTTATGAACAACAAAGTAATGAGTGTATGATAACTCCTTATGAACAATACAGTAATGGGTGTATGATAACTCTTTATGGACAATACGGAAATGAGTACATGATAACCCTTTATGAACAACACAGCAATGAGTGTATGATAACTCTTTATGAACAATACAGTAACGAGTGTATGATAACTCATTATGAACAATACAGTAATGAGTGTATGATAACTCTTTATGGACAATACGGAAATGAGTATAACACTTTATGAACAATACGGTCATGAGTGTATGATAACTAATGGAGAATACTGTAATGAGTGTATGATAACTCTTTATGAACAATACAGTAATGAGTACAATACAGTAATGAGTGTATGATAACTCTTTATGAACAATACAGCAATGAGTGTATGATAACTCTTTATGAACAATACAGTAATGAGTGTATGATAACTCTTTATGAACAACACAGTAATGAGTGTATGGTACCTCTTTTCTGGACAATTCGGAAATGAGTATAACACTTTATGAACAATACGGTCATGAGTGTATGATAACTAATGGAGAATACTGTAATGAGTGTATGATAACTCTTTATGAACAATACAGTAATGAGTACAATACAGTAATGAGTGTATGATAACTCTTTATGAACAATGCAGCAATGAGTGTATGATAACTCTTTATGAACAACACAGTAATGAGTGTATGATAACTCTTTTTGAACAATACAGTAATGAGTGTACGATAACTCTTCATGAATCATACAGTAATGAGTGTATGATAACTCTTCATGGACAATACGGAAATGAGTGCATGATAACTCTTTATGAACAATACAGTAATGAGTGTACGATACCTCTTTATGAACAATACAGTAATGAGTGTACGATAACTCTTTATGAACAATTACAGTGTTGAGTGTATGATAACTCTTTATGAACAACACAGTAATGAGTGTATGGTACCTCTTTCTGGACAATTCGGAAATGAGTATAACACTTTATGAACAAACCGGTAATGAGTGTATGATAACTCTTTATGAACAATACAGTAATGAGTGTATGATAACTCTTTATCAACAATATAGTAATGAGTACAATACAGTAATGAGTGTATGATAACTCTTTATGAACAATACAGTGATGAGTGTATGATAACTCTTTATGAACAATACAGTGATGAGTGTACGCTAACTCTTTATGAACAATACAGTAATGAGTGTATGATAACTCTTTGTGAACAATAGAGTAATGAGTGCTTGATAATGTATCTAACTGGAGAATACGGTAGTGAGTGTATGATAACTCTTTATGAACAATACAGCAATGAGTATATGATAACTCTTTATGGACAATACGGAAATGAGTGCATGATAAGTCTTTATGAACAACACAGTAATGAGTGCATGATAACTCTTTATGAACAACACAGTAATGAGTGTATGGTACCTCTTTCTGGACAATTCGGAAATGAATATAACACTTTATGAACAATACGGTAATGAGTGTATGATAACTAATGGAAAATACTGTAATGAGTGTATGATAACTCTTTATGAACAATACAGTAATGAGTACAACACAGTAATGAGTGTATGATACCTCTTTGAACAATACAGTAATGAGTGTATGATAACGCTTCATGAACAATACAGTAATGAGTGCATGATAACTCTTTATGAACAACACAGTGATGAGTGTATGATAACTATTTATGAACAATACAGTAATGAGTGTACGATAACTCTTTATGAACAATACAGTAATGAGTACAATACAGCAATGAGTGTATGAAAACTCTTTATGAACAACACAGTAATGAGTGTATGATAACTCTTTATGAACAATACAGTAATGACTGTATGATAACTCTTTATGAACAATACAGTAATGAGTGCATGATAACTCTTTATGAACAACACAGTAATGAGTGTATGATAACTCTTTATGAACAATACAGTTATGAGTGTATGATAACTCTTTATGAACAATACAGTAATGAGTGCATGATAACTCATTATGAACAACACAGTAATGAGTGTATGATAACTCTTTTTTAACAATACAGTAATGAGTACAATACAGTAATGAATGTATGATAACTCTTTATGAACAAAACTGTAATGAGTGTATGATAACTCTTTATGAACAATACAGTAATGACTGTATGATAACTCTTTATGAACAATACAGTAATGAGTGTATGATAACTCTTTGTGAACAATAGAGTAATGAGTGTATGATAACTCTTTATGAACAACACAGAAATGAGTGTATGATAACTCTTTAGGAACAACACAGTAATTGGTGTACGATAACTCTTTATGAACAATACAGTAATGAGTGTACGATAACTCGTTATGAACAATACAGTAATGAGTGTATGATAACCTTTTATGGACACTACGGAAATGAGTGCATGGTAAGTCTTTATGAACAACACAGTAATGAATGTATGATAACTCTTTATGATCAACACAGTAATGAGTGTATGATAACTCTTTATGAACAGTACAGTAATGAGTGTATGATAACTCTTTATGAACAACACAGTGATGAGTGTATGATAACTCTTTATGAACAACACATTAATGAGTGTACGATAGCTCTTCATGAACAATACAGTAATAAGTGTACGATAACTCTTTATGAACAACAAAGTAATGAGTGTATGATAACTCCTTATGAACAATACAGTAATGGGTGTATGATAACTCTTTATGGACAATACGGAAATGAGTACATGATAACCCTTTATGAACAACACAGCAATGAGTGTATGATAACTCTTTATGAACAATACAGTAATGAGTGTATGATAACTCTTTATGGACAATACGGAAATGAGTATAACACTTTATGAACAATACGGTCATGAGTGTATGATAACTAATGGAGAATACTGTAATGAGTGTATGATAACTCTTTATGAACAATACAGTAATGAGTACAATACAGTAATGAGTGTATGATAACTCTTTATGAACAATACAGCAATGAGTGTATGATAACTCTTTATGAACAATACAGTAATGAGTGTATGATAACTCTTTATGAACAACACAGTAATGAGTGTATGGTACCTCTTTTCTGGACAATTCGGAAATGAGTATAACACTTTATGAACAATACGGTCATGAGTGTATGATAACTAATGGAGAATACTGTAATGAGTGTATGATAACTCTTTATGAACAATACAGTAATGAGTACAATACAGTAATGAGTGTATGATAACTCTTTATGAACAATGCAGCAATGAGTGTATGATAACTCTTTATGAACAACACAGTAATGAGTGTATGATAACTCTTTTTGAACAATACAGTAATGAGTGTACGATAACTCTTCATGAATCATACAGTAATGAGTGTATGATAACTCTTCATGGACAATACGGAAATGAGTGCATGATAACTCTTTATGAACAATACAGTAATGAGTGTACGATACCTCTTTATGAACAATACAGTAATGAGTGTACGATAACTCTTTATGAACAATACAGTGTTGAGTGTATGATAACTCTTTATGAACAACACAGTAATGAGTGTATGGTACCTCTTTCTGGACAATTCGGAAATGAGTATAACACTTTATGAACAAACCGGTAATGAGTGTATGATAACTAATGGAGAATACTGTAATGAGTGTATGATAACTCTTTATCAACAATATAGTAATGAGTACAATACAGTAATGAGTGTATGATAACTCTTTATGAACAATACAGTGATGAGTGTACGATAACTCTTTATGAACAATACAGTGATGAGTGTACGATAACTCTTTATGAACAATACAGTAATGAGTGT
>CM067372.1:14571758-14624222 GCA_034401795.1 Chaetoderma sp. LZ-2023a
TCTCTTCTTATTCTTCTTTGCTTTTTACCGAAGCGTGTGATGCTTTTCAATACACTGACTGAACCATAAGCAAAGGCTTGAATCACATTGTCGTCACAATCTTTACTTAACAAGTCTTGTCACTCTACCCATAGATTTCAATAACACTACCATAAATGCCATAATAATCCACCCCTTCCGGCGTGCCACATAGCAATGGAACAAGTTAATTTCCAGTATAGATGTGGTGGTGCTACATCTCTTGTTGTCGCACCCTGCATGAATCTCACTTCTGCACACTCTTCACCTTTTCAATAATGCTAAGATATGTAATCTTTGCTACTGAATCCTAAATTCCAAGAAAATCAATTTCAAGGTAGCGATGCTGCTGACTATTCTGAAGCTATGCTCGTAAGTTGACTTCGTGTTGTTGTTGTCAGAGGTAGCGACGACTCCCAGTCAAATTAGTTTTAAAATGTTGAAAAGAATGTATATTTAATCTAATTTCACCAAAGACTAACAATTGATACACTTACTGTTGGGATCTTTCCACCTTCGCGTCGGCCCTCTGTCGTTTGATTGCGACGTTAGCTAACAAGTGAAATATTTTTCTTCTGACTGCAGATACTTGAGTGTGACAGATCCGGTAAGCAATAAAGACTGGCCGTGTATCTCTGATGTACATAGATTTTCCAACACAGAATATAAGAAGAAAAAAAATTAATGACACGATGAAACGCAGGACATATAATCCTTTCAAAAATCATATTCTCAGTATTTAATGATGAACCCACCTTGTTTACGAGAGACGACAGAGTACGTGTGTTATTATTGTGTGCGTATTTATAAATACAAGCTGCATTTTCACTTTAATAATCTCTCGCAACAGCGTGGAACAACCTTGCCTGGCGATTCTCTCTATTCAATACGATATCGCTCTGAGCCACCAATGAATGCAGCAGACGCTTTGATGTTCAAGCATTCCAGTACAGTGAGCCGTCTGAATGAAATGAACAAACATAATGGAATTATGCGACTGAGAAACCTTCGTCTATTCAAGAGCCATTCCGTGATATGTCGCCATCTTACTGCTGTTCTTAAATGGAAAGATTCAATTCGGGGACAATACATCTATTATATCAGTCAGATGATGGATGACATGGTCTCATGGTTATTATCTTATAGATTTCACTCGAGGGACAATGAATTATACTAAATAATCAATAGTGATTGTTCCCTCAAAATGTCTGTTGATGTAAAGCGTCCGTGCCTGGAGAGAGATGGTTTCCTCATGAAATTCTAAATCAGATTACTGCTTCTATTGAAGCCTGATCATGAATGGACCTGAGGCAACGAAAGACTTTGGCTGAGGACAAAACACACTGGTCAAAAGAACTGATTGCAGTTGGAGGATGTTATTACTACTATAGTTTTAGAATACAGTAATTAACATTAACGCGGACAGTTATCTTGTTTTCTTATATATATATATATAAACCGATGTTCCTCTTGTGAATGGCATTGTTATGGAAGATGTTGCTACCAAAGGGCAGATGTTTTAGCAACACCGCCTTTCACAAACACAGCAGCTATCCATCCACTCGCGTCAAGCAATAGTGAAGCTGTGCTATGACAAATATGAAATGGTTAAACCTGGTACAATCACATTCATCTAACAGAACTAATCAACCTTTGATGGCTGTTTATTCGTGACAGAAAGAGGTTTCATGAATAAAATTCAATATGACCGCTATATGTCAATCGCGTGATAAGCTATCACATATGAAGACATTCTATTCAATCGCTTGCAATGTCTGCAGAAATCCGGATCAATATTACACATGCTATTGACCTTTGAAAACAATGACCTATAGGGTATAAATGGGCATAAACACCGCAATCTAAATATAAATAATGATAGGATATGTAGTCCAGTCAGTTATGATCGAAAACAGTATATCAAGTTTGATCGAAATCTTGCATCCAATATTCATTGCTAACATCATAGATGATGAGCCGAGCCAATGTCAAGGACAACATGGCTAATAATGTGTGGACGTGTATTTTTAGGTCACCTTCAGGACCAGAATTTGGACGTGCTCACACATTGGTCAAAAACCTAATGGTCAATTTCTTTTCAACCAATTATATAATACAACGGATTTCTTATAGCCATTATTCAACGGCAGTTAAGGCGTAGAAAATGTATAGCTAATTAGAACAAGGTCGATAGAATATCGGTAGCTGCGGGCGAATCGTGAAAAGTAGGTCACACTAAGATCTCACTGACCTACATTTGTTCTATTACATGCCTGAGACATACAATACATGAAAATGTGTCTTTCATTCACATGGTTTAAAAAAATCATTTTATCATTTTAGTCACCATGGCAGTGACCGTTGCCATTTTAGCCAGGTATTTTTGGCACATCTTCGGGAGGGTAAGGCAAACTTTGGTCAACATCTGGTTATGATCTGGTTTCTGTGTGCTTATTGGCAAAACTACGAAAGCCCAAAAGGCTCATTCGTAATTCAAAATTCAAATTTCGAAATTCAAGATTCAAACTTCTAAATCAAAACTCGACTTCGAAATTCAAAATCCGACTTCGAAATTCAAAACTCGGCTTCGAAATTCAGAACTCGACTTCGAAATTCGAATCTTAAATCAACCAATTACGAACCGTCTTACAGGTATGTAAATTTATGCTAGCCAATCAGATTTCTATGTTATTCAGAGATAAACCGCGATTTTTGTGGAAATGTGTATGTGGATTATATTCTTGCTCGTTTTGATCGAGAGAAGTGGCGGCTACAATGACGGTGTTGGTGGGCTGCTGCTACTTCTGGCGGTAGTGGTTGTGGTGGTCGTGGTGGAGGTTGTCGTGCTGCTGCTGCTATTGGTTCTGGTAGCGACGATGATGGTGTTGATGATGATGTACGGACGAGTGGGTTGGGTGGGTGTGCGTGTGAGCGCCTTGTGCTGATTTGTCTGGCTAATCGGCTATAATTGTCGGACTACTGGGTTGGCGATCTAGTGGATAAAATCGTCGGGCTATTGGGTTGTCGGAGTATTTGAGCGTCCCCCGAGTTTTAGAGCAAGGGCCGACGGTATTAATTAGTGTTATTATGTCTAGATTCGATCCACGGACGCATACATTCGTACGCATTAAGTTTCTTCTTAATAAACAGGCCAGGATGCTATTTTTTTACCCGGGACACAATGCCTCAGCAATAGATGCAGCCTTGCTCATGTGTGGCCTATATCCTGGCATTAACTACCTACGAAGTAAGTACATAGGCATATAGGTCAACACATATCAGCAACAGGAATAGCCCGGTTACCGAGTTGTTCAAGCGATAAAGTTGCACCCACGAAGATCACACATGTAGCTCCATTTCTTTGCGAAACAAACAGCAATCTGTATCGGCGCCATGATTGTTTCAAGCGTACATAGGTTTAGCAGAAACGTAAACTAGTATAAACGTACCCTAGCGTGACCGAGAAATCCGATTGGCTAGCATAAATGTGCATAAATGTAAAATGGCTCTTGATTGACTGGTCTAAGATTTGAATTTCGAAGTCGAGTTTTGAATTTCGAAGTCGAATTTTGAATTTCGAAGTCGAGTTTTGAATTTAGAAGTTTGAATTTTGAATTTTGAATTTTGAATTTTGAATTTTGAATTTTGAATTTTGAATTTTGAATTTTGAATTTTGAATTTCGATTCTTCGGGGCTTTCGTAAAAAAACCGATAATTCAGTTACCGACAATCGTAATTACACCAATGTCGATATTAACTGACCTGTGACTGACGGCATCCGATCGTATAAGTAGTCGCAGCACAGGCTCGAGCTGGCCGCAGCTTTATTTTTAAAAGCCATTCCCTTTGAAGCTTTATGTCGCCATGACTAGTTTAACGAGGCTAGCCAAACCTTTAATAATCTCTCTTTAGTAACATGTAGCTCACTCACATTCATGTGCAAGAATCTACTGAAAAATTAATCGCATCTAATGATTTACATTCAAGTGCCTCTCATAGTCTATGCATAGCATTTTAGATATTTACCATACCGTTGACGAGAGAACGAATACATGTTTTATTAGTTAGTGTTTCTACATTTCTTCGGTAGATACAGACTGGTAAACCTAGACTCTCTGCGGTCCACGAACACTGACAAAACTAGACTCTCTGCACTCCATAAAGACTGACAAAAATAGACTCTCGGTGGTCCATGAAGACTAACAAACATACCCTCTGCAGTCCATGAAGACTGACAAACCTAGACTCACTGCTGTCCACGAAGACTCTCAAACCTAGACTCTCTACAGTCTATGAAGACTGACAAACCTAGGCTCTCTACAGTCCATGAAGACTAACAAACATAGACTCTCTGCGGTCCATGAAGACTGACAGACATAGGCTCCTTGCGGTCCATGAAGACTGACAAACCTAGGCTCCATGTGGTCCATGAAGACTGACACACCTAGGCTCCATGCGGTCCATAAAGACTGACAAACATAGACTCTTTGTGGTCCATGAAGACTGACGAACCTAGGCTCCCTGCGGTCCACAAAGACTGACAAACCTAGGCTCCATGCGGTCCATGAAGACTGACAAACCTAGGCTCCATGCGGTCCATAACGACTGACAAACATAGACACTCTGTGGTCCATGCAGACTGACAAACCTAGGCTCCATGCGGTCCATAAAGACTGACGAACCTAGACTCCCAGCGGTCCATGAAGACTGACAAACATAGGCTCTCTGCGGTCCATGAAGACAGACACACCTAGACTCCCTGCAGTCCATGAAGACTGACAAACCTAGGCTCTCTGCGGTCCATGAAGACTGACAAACCTAGGCTCTCTGCGGTCCATGAAGACTGACAAACCTAGGCTCTCTGCGGTCCATGAAGCCTGACAAACCTAGACTCACTCTGGTGCTATATGTACACAATCATACAGGCGCAACACATAATTTGACAGTGCGGTGGAAAGCCAAAATACACGTAAAGTGAAGAATATATTGAAACTAATTTGACTGGAAGCTGTTGTCAATTGTGTTTCAAAATATTCATCATTATAATCGTTACATAATAAGGTTGTATCTCCACAGCGCACGCTATAGCTTAAGGAGACACGAGGATGGCGAGCGCGTGCTCAATATTAAGTAGTTGTTAAAATGGCAAATAATTCTATCAGTACAATGTAACATTTGAGATTGAATTAGTATCAATTTAGCGTCTGTGGCCGGGATACCAGCACGAGCCGATAGCAGTCGCATACATGATGGAGAGGAAGAGGTGTTCATTAGGCTCTACTTGGTTTCCTACTTTATCGATGTTCAATGCCCAGTTATTAAACAACACAAACTCAAAGTTTCTACTAATTTAGCATAATTTATACTCGTTAACAATGGTTCTGTAAAATTTAACTAATAAAACATACAATATTTATAAATACAACAATGCAGCAAAATGCTAACAAAAATCAGTTCTGGAATGAAGTTCGTTTAGCGTAGATTTATCTCACGATGATCACGTGACATGGTAGAATGCGTACGATGCGTAAGGTTGCGTACAAATATAGCGTTTAACAGATACACATTTTAAAGCCTATCGTATATATGTATTCCAGTTTTAGCGCGAAAGCTTTGACAGATTCACGGATATAAAGCACATTTTGCAAGCAGGTACACGCCGATATAGCCATCATTATATTGCACTTTTAGCGCGTGCAAGCCTTTAAGAATGTCTCTCAGCAGTATTTTATATCATGAGCGGAAGTGACGCACTAAATCCTCTGACGTTAGCGGAAGTGAAACACTTTGTTATGTCATATCGCAGGACGTGAAACGCTCCATTGGCTATTGATGTGAATTAAATTGAAGCACTATTGTCTCGCCTCGGCGGAAGTTAAGCGCGTTGTTTTCTAGCGTCATTGTTTAATAACCTTTCCGTTTTATCATCGCAAAGTGTGTTAATTGTAGGTCAGTCTTGTTTCGCTTATCGCCGCGCTCCAGTGTGCCAGTTACGCTGTATCCTAGCTGAAAATCAGCACTACTCACGTTGGTAGTTAAGCACAGCCGGAAATCGGGGTTAATTTTGCTGTCCTTAAACTTCCCCCAGATCAACATCACGCCATTGCCCTTATCTAACATCTTTGCTTTAGTGGATCGTTTTCTGGTTCCGTTTACCTCGACAATTTTACATCGTGTACGGCTCCACCAGTAGGTCTTCAATAGCCAGTAGGTGATGAGGGCGGGCTGAGCCCACCCCTCGTACGCGAACAGCAGCACCGTGGCAGGATAGCCTTCATAACTAAACATCTTCCGACAACATTTACCCCGACTCTCGTAATAGAACAACTGAACCATGACGGCGACAGACAGACAGTAAGGGTGTGGCTTGAAATTAGACTTCCTCGGTCACCACCTAAGGGTGGCTATGGGAATCATGGTAGCAGGCCCACATCAGCTGAAACAAAAAAAGGAAGAAGTACAAAATATGGGTATGAAAACAGCGTTTGTTTGGTTTGCGATTTCTATCAAACTATTAACATGTTGTAGATTGGTCACCGTGTATTGTATGTAGCTATTTTACAAATTATATGGCCAAATATAGGAGCCTATTGGTACCCGTAGTCATTCCAAATCTGAGACAGTGTTGCTGAGAGAGCATTCTATATGGAGTAACACTCTGCAAACAAAAACAGTATTTGAAAGATTGCACTCGCAATAGTTAATTAATACAAAGCGTATGAACGGGTCCGTTTCATATGAACGGGTCCGTTTCACCGTTTTGGAAATGGATTCTGGCCAACAGTCTTGAACTGCGTGCATCACTGGTTCCAAGCGTTAGAAGGAGAATCAGTCTTATACGTTATAATTATATGCTAGTACGTTATTAATATAAACTATATGTGGCACAGATTATGGCATATTTGTTAAATATAAAATGTGTGTTTCTGATTGCAGCATGTAAAATATAGACTCAACTTATTACTGTTTTTGCATCGTGTTATCTTTAACTATTCTCTAGGCGACTGGAGCCTGGCTTATTACGCGTGCCTGTCATGTTAAGACATAGGATGGAATGCCGAACTAAATGTCACCCGTTGGTCAGTAGCGCAATAATAACAAAATGAAAGTCTTGAGCGAGAGAAAGTGATGTGAAGGGCCCTGTGGGAGTTGTGTTATGTCCTATACTGGATGCCAAACACGGCGTACCGTCACTCTCAATGATCTGTAGATGAATCACCGGTTGGTGAATAATGTCGGAACGGTGACCTTATAAATAATCCCATATCGGTATACTGCATCAGAAAATTGCTTGCTTGCTAATATTCCAAGCCAAGATTACTGAAGGCACATGAGTGGACGCATAACGGTTACAGATCTATCTCACTGCTGGCAGAGAACTCGGACGTTATGCTTGTTAGGGATTTATTGTCTTGCTTACACGTTATACATAGTACAGCTGTGTGTAAATTCGGTATTACCCTCGGCCATTAAGGTGAAAAGGGTATTATATTGATGTCTGTCCATCCGTCCGTCCGTCCGTCCGCCCGCCTGCCCGCCCGCCGGCCCGCCCACCCACCTGCCGACCGCCCGCCCACCCGACCGCCCGCTCGCTTGCCCGCCCGTCTGTCCGCCCGCCCGCATGCCCATCCGTCCGCTCGTACGCCCGTATGCCCGTCCGTCCGTCTGTCCGTCATTGTATCTAAAGAAACAGCTGATTCTATTTCACTCAAACGAAGGAATTTGTCCTGCAATAGGACCTCACAACTTTGATAGCCATATCCGGAGCAGATCAAACACTGGATTGACGAATATCTCCGAAACTTCTGGTTCGGCGGCACTCAAATTTTAACACAAGAAATGGCGTGACGGTACATTCGGATTCCACAACATTCAGCGAGATCCAAAAAGTTGGGAAAATCTGAAAGAATTCGGACAATCCGAAAACGCTTTATAATGTGACAAAACAGGATGACGAGGGTCTGCAATCTCTGCTTGCTCTTGTTGTCCACTTGCTCATTCCATTCCATCCGTTAAACGCTGACCACGAAACACCATGTTACAATTGAATAATGGTCATCACGCTTTGCATCATTCTCGTCCACTTTACGCTTCCTTTTTGCAAATAATTGTGCTGCCTAACTTGAGAATATCCAACATTTGGGAAAAGACACGTGTCCTTTCTCTCATGATAAGTCTGTTGACACTCGTATTCACCAAGAAAGGCGTTTATTACATTTCTCACTGTTTTGCATGCATATATTCATAATAGTCCTGATTGCTGTGTGCCGAATAATGGTTAGTTATCCAGCCTGACAGAGTGTTATCCTCTGAGACAAGTATTGAGCCTGCAGTACCGGAATGCCGTAACTAACTAACTCATACATCGATCAATGCGCATGCCATCAATATGCGAGTCCACACACGAACAACACTCCAACATTACAGCGACAAACAGCACCGACTAGAATATTGATGTGCCCATGGAATTCTTGTTTCAATGTTTAGCATGCCATACTATCTAGCACATGACTCAACGTTTGCTCCTTCTATATTAACATTGCTATTAGCAACAAAAGAGAGGGAGCCATCTTAATTATACCTCGCCTATTTCAAGCCACTCTCAGAGGGCATTGTACGCCATGCTAGCTATAACTCGCCAATTTCAAGCCACTCCCCCACGAACAGTGTACGCCATGTTAGCTATGCCTCTCCCATTTCAAGCCACTCTCCGCCGACATTGTACGCCATGTAAGCTATGCCTCGCCCATTTCAAGCTGCTCCACACGGACATTGTACGCCATGTTAGCTATGCCTCGCAGATTTCAAGCCACTCTCCGTGAGCATTGTACGCCATCTTAGCTATGCCTCGCCCATTTCAAGCCACGCTCCGTGGACATTGTACCCCATGTTAACTATACCGCGCCCATTTTAAGCCACTGCTGCTGCTGACATGGTATGCCATGTTAGCTATGCCTCACCAAATTCAAGCCACTCTCCGCCGATATTGTACGCCATGTTAGCTCTATATCGCCCATTTCAAGCCACTCTCCGCGGACATTGTACGCCTTGTTAACTATCCCTCGACTATTTTAAGCCGCTCTCCATGGACATTGTATGCCATGTTAATTATGCCTCTCCCATTTCCAGCCATTCCCCGCTGACATTGCACGCCATGGTAGCTATAGCTAGCCCATTTCAAGCCACTCTGTGGACATTGTACGCCATGTTATCTATGCATCACCCATTTCAATCCACTCCCCGCGGACATTGTGCACCATGTTAGCTATGCCTCGCCCATTTCAAGCCGCTCCCATGGACATTATACACCATTTTAGCTATTGCTTGCCCATTTCAAACCACTCTCCGTGAGCATTGTACGCCATCTTAGCTTTGCCTCGCCCATTTCAAGCCACTCTCTGCGAGCATTGTACGCCATGTTAGCTATACCTCGCCCATTTTAAGCCACTCTCCGCTGACATTGTATGCCATGTTAGTTATGCCTCAACCATTTTAAGCCACACTGTGCGGACATTGTACACCATGTTAGCTATGCCGCGCCTATTTCAAGCGGCTCTCCGCCGACAGTGTACACCATGTTACCTATGCCCCACTCATTTGAAGCCACTCTCCGCCGACATTGTACGCCATGTTAGCTATACCTCACCCATTTCAAGCCACTCTACACTGACATTGTACACCATGTTAAGTATGCCTCACCTATTTCAAGCCACTCTCCATGGACATTGTATGCCATGTTAGCTATGCCTCACCTATTTCAAGCCACTCTCCATGGGCATTGTATGCCATGTTAGCTATGCCTCGCCCATTTCAAGCCACTCTCCGCTGAGATTGTATGCCATGTTAGCTATACCTCGCCCATTTCAGGCCACTTTCCGCTGGCATTGTACGCCATGTTAGCTATTGCTGGCCCATTTCAAGCCACTCTCCGCAGACATTGTATGCCATGTTAGCTATGCCTCGCCCATTTCAAGCCACTCTCTGCGAGAATTGTATGCCATGTTAGCTATACCTCGCCCATTTTAAGCCACTCTCCGCTGAGATTGTATGTCATGTTAGTTATGCCTCACCCATTTTAAGCCACTCTGTGCGGACATTGTACGCCATGTTAGCTGTGCCGCGCCCATTTCAAGCCGCTCTCCGCCAACATTGTACGCCATGTTAGCTATACCTCACCCATTTCAAGCCACTCTACACTGAAATTGTACGCCATGTTAAGTATGCCTCGCCTATTTCAAGCCGCTCTCCATGGACATTGTATGCCATGCTAGCTATGCCTCGCCCATTTCAAGCCACTCTCCGCTGAAATTGCATGCCATGTTAGCTATTGCTCGCCCATTTCAAGCCACTCTCCGCAGACATTGTATGCCATGTTAGCTATACCTCGCCCATTTCAAGCCACATTCCGCTGGCATTGTACGCCATGTTAGCTATACCTCGCCCATTTCAAGCCACACTCTGTTGACATTGTACGCCATGTTAGCTATACCGTGCCCATTTCAAGCCACTCTCCGCTGACAATGTATGCTATGTTAGCCATACCTCGCCCATCTCAAGCCGCTCTCCACTGACATTGTACACAATTTTAGCCACCCCCTCGCCCATTTGAACCTACTCGCCAAAGATATCGTATGCCATGTTAGCTTTGCCGCACCCATTTCAAGCCACTCTCCGCCAACATTGTATGGCATGTTAGCTATACCTCACCCATTTCATGTCGCTCTCCGCGGACATTGTATGCCATTTTAACTATCCCTCACCCATTTCAAGCCACTCTCCGTGGGTATTGTACGCCATGTTAGCTATACCTCGCCCATTTTAAGCCACTCTCCGCTGACATTGTATGCCATGTTAGTTATGCCTCAACCATTTTAAGCCACACTGTGCGGACATTGTACACCATGTTAGCTATGCCGCGCCTATTTCAAGCGGCTCTCCGCCGACAGTGTACACCATGTTACCTATGCCCCACTCATTTGAAGCCACTCTCCACCGACATTGTACGCCATGTTAGCTATACCTCACCCATTTCAAGCCACTCTACACTGACATTGTACACCATGTTAAGTATGCCTCACCTATTTCAAGCCACTCTCCATGGACATTGTATGCCATGTTAGCTATGCCTCACCTATTTCAAGCCACTCTCCATGGACATTGTATGCCATGTTAGCTATGCCTCGCCCATTTCAAGCCACTCTCCGCTGAGATTGTATGCCATGTTAGCTATACCTCGCCCATTTCAGGACACTTTCCGCTGGCATTGTACGCCATGTTAGCTATTGCTCGCCCATTTCAAGCCACTCTCCGCAGACATTGTATGCCATGTTAGCTATGCCTCGCCCATTTCAAGCCACTCTCTGCGAGAATTGTATGCCATGTTAGCTATACCTCGCCCATTTTAAGCCACTCTCCGCTGAGATTGTATGTCATGTTAGTTATGCCTCACCCATTTTAAGCCACTCTGTGCGGACATTGTACGCCATGTTAGCTGTGCCGCGCCCATTTCAAGCCGCTCTCCGCCAACATTGTACGCCATGTTAGCTATACCTCACCCATTTCAAGCCACACTACACTGAAATTGTACGCCATGTTAAGTATGCCTCGCCTATTTCAAGCCGCTCTCCATGGACATTGTATGCCATGCTAGCTATGCCTCGCCCATTTCAAGCCACTCTCCGCTGAAATTGCATGCCATGTTAGCTATTGCTCGCCCATTTCAAGCCACTCTCCGCAGACATTGTATGCCATGTTAGCTATACCTCGCCCATTTCAAGCCACATTCCGCTGGCATTGTACGCCATGTTAGCTATACCTCGCCCATTTCAAGCCACACTCTGTTGACATTGTACGCCATGTTAGCTATACCGTGCCCATTTCAAGCCACTCTCCGCTGACAATGTATGCTATGTTAGCCATACCTCGCCCATCTCAAGCCGCTCTCCACTGACATTGTACACAATTTTAGCCACCCCCTCGCCCATTTGAACCTACTCGCCAAAGATATCGTATGCCATGTTAGCTTTGCCGCACCCATTTCAAGCCACTCTCCGCCAACATTGTATGGCATGTTAGCTATACCTCACCCATTTCATGTCGCTCTCCGCGGACATTGTATGCCATTTTAACTATCCCTCACCCATTTCAAGCCACTCTCCGTGGGTATTGTACACCGTGTTAGCTATGCCTTACCCATTTCAATCTGCTCTCTGCGGACATTGTACGCAATGTTATCGATGCCTCACCAATTTTAAGCCACTCTCCGCCCGACATTGTATGCCATGTTAACTATGCCTTTTACATTTCAAGCCACTCTCCACAAACAGTGTACGCCATGTTAGATATGCCGCACCCAATTCAAGCTACTCTCCGCCGAAATTGTACGCCATGTTAACTATCCCTCACCTATTTCACGCCGCTCTCCATGGACATTGTATGCCATGTTAATTATGCCTCGCCCACTTCAAGCGACTCTCCACTGACATTGCACGTCATGGTAGCTATAGCTCGCACATTTCAAGCCACTCTCCACTGACATTGTATGCCATGTTAACCATACCTCGCCCGCTTCAAGCCACTCTCCGAGGACAGTGTACGCCATGTTAACTATCCCTCACCTAATTCAAGCCGCTCTCCATGGACATTGTATGCAATGTTAATTATGCCTCACCAATTACAAGCCACTCTCCACAGACATTGTATGCCCAGTTAGCTATGCCTCGCCCATTTCAAGCCACTCTCCACCGACATTGTACGCCATGTTAGCTATGCCCGACCCATTTTAAGCCACTCTCCGCAGACATTGTATGTCATGTTAGCTATACCTCGCCCATTTCAAGCCACTCTCCGCGGACATTGTACGCCATGTTAACTATCCCTCACCTATTTCAAGACGCTCTCCATGGACATTGTATGCAATGTTAATTATGCCTCACCAATTACAAGCCACTCTCCGCAGACATTGTACGCCATGTTAGCTATGCCGCACCCATTTCAAGCCACTCTTCACTGACATTGTACGCCATGTTAGCTATGCCTCTCCCATTTCAAGCCACGCTCCACGGGCATTGTTCGCCATGTCAGCTTTCCCTCGCCCATTATAAGCCACTCTTCGCTGACATTGTATGCCATATTAGTTATGTCTCGCCCATTTCAAGCCACTCTCCACTGATATTGCACGCCATGTTAGCTATACCTCTCCCATTTCAAGCCACTTCCCGCGGGCATTGTATGCCATTTTAACTATACCTCGCCCATTACAAGCCACAATTCGTTGATATTGTACGCCATGTTAGCTATACCCTGCCAATCTCAAGCCACTCTCCACTGACATTGTACACAATTTTAGCAACCCCCTCGCCCATTTCAACCTACTCTCCACAGACATCATATGCCATGTTAGCTATGCCGCACCCATTTTAAGCCACTCTCCGCTGACATTGATCGCCATGTTAACTATGTATTACCCATTTTAAGCTGCTCTCTGCCGACATTGTACGCCATGTTAGCTATCTCTCACCCATTTCAAGCCACTCTAAAAGGATATTGTACACCATATTAGCTATGCCTATCCCATTTCAAGCCACTCTCCGCCAACATTGTATGGCAGGTTAGCTATACCTCACCCATTTCAAGTCGCTCTCCGCGGACATTGTATGCCATGTTAACTATCCCTCACCCATTGCAAGCCACTCTCCATGGGTATTGTACACCATATTAGCTATACCTCACCCATTTCAATCTACTCTCTGCGGAGATTGTACGCAATGTTATCGATGCCTCACCAATTTTAAGCCACGCTCCGCCGACATTGTACGCCATGTTAACTATACCTTTTACATTTCAAGCCACTCTCCACAGACAGTGTATGCCATGTTAGCTATGCCTCACCCAATTCACGCCGCTCTCCATGGACATTGTATGCCATGTTAATTATGCCTCGCCCACTTCAAGCCACTCTCCACTGACATTGCACGTCATGGTAGCTATAGCTCGCCCATTTTAAGCCATTCTCCACTGACATTGTATGCCATGTTAACCATACCTCGCCCACTTCAAGCCACTCTCCGCGGACATTGTACGCCATGTTAACTATCCCTCACCTATTTCAAGCCGCTCTCCATGGAAATTGTATGCCCAGTTAGCTATACCTCGCCCATTTCATGCCACTCTCCACTGACATTGTACGCCATGTTGGCTATGCCTCTCCCATTTCAAGCCACTCTCCACTGATATTGCACGCCATGTTAGCTATACCTCTCCCATTTCAAGCCACTTCCCGCGGGCATTGTATGCCATTTTAACTATACCTCGCCCATTACAAGCCACAATTCGTTGATATTGTACGCCATGTTAGCTATACCCTGCCAATCTCAAGCCACTCTCCACTGACATTGTACACAATTTTAGCCACCCCCTCGCCCATTTCAACCTACTCTCCACAGACATCGTATGCCATGTTAGCTATGCCGCACCCATTTTAAGCCACTCTCCGCTGACATTGATCGCCATGTTAACTATGTATTACCCATTTTAAGCTGCTCTCTGCCGACATTGTACGCCATGTTAGCTATCTCTCACCCATTTCAAGCCACTCTAAAAGGATATTGTACACCATATTAGCTATGCCTATCCCATTTCAAGCCACTCTCCGCCAACATTGTATGGCAGGTTAGCTATACCTCACCCATTTCAAGTCGCTCTCCGCGGACATTGTACGCCATGTTAACTATCCCTCACCCATTGCAAGCCACTCTCCATGGGTATTGTACACCATATTAGCTATACCTCACCCATTTCAATCTACTCTCTGCGGAGATTGTACGCAATGTTATCGATGCCTCACCAATTTTAAGCCACGCTCCGCCGACATTGTACGCCATGTTAACTATACCTTTTACATTTCAAGCCACTCTCCACAGACAGTGTATGCCATGTTAGCTATGCCTCACCCAATTCACGCCGCTCTCCATGGACATTGTATGCCATGTTAATTATGCCTCGCCCACTTCAAGCCACTCTCCACTGACATTGCACGTCATGGTAGCTATAGCTCGCCCATTTTAAGCCATTCTCCACTGACATTGTATGCCATGTTAACCATACCTCGCCCACTTCAAGCCACTCTCCGCGGACATTGTACGCCATGTTAACTATCCCTCACCTATTTCAAGCCGCTCTCCATGGACATTGTATGCCCAGTTAGCTATACCTCGCCCATTTCATGCCACTCTCCACTGACATTGTACGCCATGTTGGCTATGCCTCTCCCATTTTAAGCCACTCTCCACGGGAATTGTACGCTATGTTAGCTATACCTCGCCCATTATAAGCCACTCTCCACTGACATTGTATGCCATGTTAGTTATGTCTCACCCATTTCAAGCCACTCTCCACTCATATTGCACGCCATGTTAGCTATACCTCTCCCATTTCAAGCCACTTTCCGCTGACATTGTATGCCATGTTAGCTATACCTCGCCCATTTCAAGCCACTCTCCACTGATATTGTACGCCATGTTGGCTATGCCTCTCCCATTTTAAGCCACTCTCCACCGACATTGTACGCCATGTTAGCTATGCCCCACCCATTTTTAGCCACTCTCCGCAGACATTGTATGCCATGTTAGCTATACCTCGCCCATTTCAAGCCACTCTCCACTGATATTGTACGCCATGTTGGCTATGCCTCTCCCATTTTAAGCCACTCTCCACGGCATTGTACGCCATGTTAGCTATACCTCGCCCATTTAAAAAAAAGCCACTCTCCACTGACATTGTATGCCATGTTAGTTATGTCTCACCCATTTCAAGCCACTCTCCACTGATATTGCACGCCATGTTAGCTATACCTCGCCCATTTCAAGTCACACTCCGTTGACATTGTACGCCATGATAGCTATACCGTGCCCATTTCAAGCCACTCTCCGCGGACATTGTACGCTATGGTAGCCATACCCCTCTCATCTCAAGCCGCTCTCCCCTGACATTGTACACAATTTTATGCCTTGCCCATTTCAAGCCGCTCACTATGGACATTGTATGCCATGTTATCTATGCCTCACCCATTTTAAGCCACTCTCTGCGGACATTGTGCGCCATGTTAGTTATGCCTCGCCCATTTCAAGCCACTCTGCGCCGACATTGTACACCATGTTAGCTATTCCCCACACATGTCAAGCCACTCTACGCCGACATTGTACGCCATGTTAGCTATACCTCAGCCATTTCAAGCCACTCTCCACTGACATTGTACGCCATGTTAGCCATGCCTTGCCCATTTCATTCGACTCTCCGTGGACATTGTACTCCATGTTAACTATGCCTCGCCTATTTCAAGCACTCTGCGGACATTGTACGCCATGTTAGCTATGCCTCACCAATTACAAGCCACTCTCCACAGATATTGTATTCCCAATTATCTATGCCTCGCCCATTTTAAGCCACTCTCCGCTGACATTGTATGCCATGTTAGTTATGTCTCGCCCATTTCAAACCACTCTCCACTGATATTGTACGCCATGTTAGCTATACCTCGCCCATTTCAAGCCACTTTCCGCTGGCATTGTATGCCATGTTAGCTATACCTCGCACATTACAAGCCACACTCCGTTGACATTGTACGCCATGTTAGCTATACTGTGCCCATTTCAAGCCACTCTCCGCGGACATTGTATGCTATGTTAGCCATACCTCGCCCATTTCAAGCCGCTCTCCACTGACATTGTACACATTGTTAGCCACCCCCTCGCCCATTTCAACCTACTCGCCAAAGACATCGTATGCCATGTTAGCTATGCCGCACCCATTTAAAGCCACTCTCCGCTGACATTGATCGCCATGTTAACTATGCATTGCCAATTTCAAGCTGCTCTCTGCCGACATTGTACGCCATGTTAGCTATCTCTCACCCATTTCAAGGCACTCTTCATTGATTATTGTACACCATATTAGCTATGCCTCGCCTATTTCAAGCCACTCTCAGCGGACATTGTACGCCATATTAACTAGCCCTCACCCATTTCAAGCCACTCTCCATGGATATTGTACGCCATATTAGCTATGCCTCGCCCATTTCAAGCGCCTCTCCACTGACATTGTATGCCATGTTAGCTATACCTCGCCCATTTCAAGTCACCTTCCGCTGGCATTGTACGCCATGTTAGTTATACATCGCCCATTACAAGCCACTCTACGTTGACAATGTATGCCATGTTAGCTATACCGTGCACATTTCAAGCCACTCGCCGCGGACATTGTACACTATGTTAGCTATACCTCGCCCACTTCAACCCACACTCCACAGACATCGTACGCCATGTTAGCTATGCTGCACCCATTTTAAGCCACTCTCCGTGGGCATTGTACACCATGTTGGCTATGCCTCACCCATTTCAGTCTACCTTCTGCGGACATTGTACGCAATGTTAGCTATGCCTCACCAATTGTAAGCCACTCCCCGCTGACAAAGTACGCCATGTTAACTATGCCTTTTCGATTTCAAGCTACTCTCCACAGACAGTGTATGCCATGTAAACTATACCTTGCCCATTTCAATCCGCTCTCTGCCGACATTGTACGCTATGTTAACTATGCCCTTTCCATTTTAAGCCACTCTCCACAGACAGTGTACACCAAGTTAGCTATGCCTCGCCGATTTCAAGCCAGTCACCACGAACATTGTATGCCATGTTATCTATGCATCACCCATTTCAAGCCACCCTCCACAGACATTGTATGCCATGTTAACTATGCCTCGCCCTTTTCAAGCTGCTCTTCATGGACATTGTATGCCATGTTAACTATGCCACGCCCATTACAAGCCGCTCTCCATGGACATTGTACACCATGTTAGCTATGCCTCGCTCATTTCAAGCCGCTCTCCATTAACATTGCATGCCATGATAGCTATACCTCACTGATTTCAAGCCACCCTGTTGACATTGTACGCCATGTTATCTATGCCTCACCCATTTTAAGTCACTCTTCGCGTACATTGTACGCCATGTTAGCTATGCCTCGCCCATTTCAAGCCGCTTTCCGACAACATTGTATGCCATGTTAGTTATGCTTCGCCCATTTCAAGCTGCTCTCCGCCGACATTGTACGCCATGTTAGCTATCTCTCACCCATATCAAGCCATTCTCTGCGGGTATTGCAAACCATGTTAGCTATGCCTCGCCAATTTCAAGCCACCTCCGCCAATATTGTATACCATGTTAGCTATGCCTCGCCCATTTCACACCACTCCGCGGACATTGTACGCCATGTTAAGCTATACCTCGCCCATTTCAATCCACTCTCCACCGATATTGTACGCCATGTTAACCATGCCGTGTCCATTTCAAGCCACTCTCCACAGACAGTGTACACCATGTCAGCTATGTCTCGCCAATTTCAAGCCACTCTCCATGGGCATTGTACGCCATCTTATCTATGCCTCGCTCATTTCAAGCTGGTCTCCACGGTCATTGTACGCCATATTAGCTATGACTCACCCATTTCAAGCCACCTTTCTCAGACAGTGTACGCCATGTTAGCTATACCTCGCCCATTTCAAGCCACGCTCCACAGACATCGTACGCCATGTTATCAATGCCGCACCCATTTTAAGCCACTCTCCGCCGACATTGAACGCCATGTTAACTATGCTTAGCCCATTTCAAACTGCTTTCCGCCACCATTGTATGTCATGTTAGTTATGCCTCGCCCATTTCAATCCACTCTCCGCGGCCATTGTACGCAATGTTAGCTATGCCTCGCCCATTTCATGCCACTCTCCGCCGTCATTGTATGCCATGTTAACTATGCCTAACCCATTTCAAGCCACTCTCCATGGGCATTGTACGCATGTTAGCTATGCATCACCCATTTCAAGCCACTCTTCACGGGCATTGTACGCCATGTTAGCTATGCCTCGCTCATTTCTAGCTGGTCTCCACGAACATTGTACGCCATGTTAGCTATGACTCACCCATATCAAGCCACCCTCCTCAGACTGTACGCCATGTTAGCTATGCTTCGCCTATTTCAAGCCACTCTTCACTGACATTGTACGCCGTGTTAGCCATGCCTCACCCATTTTACCCATTTTAAGCCACTCTCCGCAGACATTGTATGCCATGTTAGCCATACCTCGGTGATTTCAAATCACTTTTCGCTGGCATTGTACGCCATGTTAGCTATACCACGCCCATTTCAAGCCACTCTCCGTTGACATTGTACGCCATGTTAGCTATACCGTGCCCATTTCAAGCCACTTTCCGCGGACATTGTACGCCATGTTAGCCATACCTCGCCCATTTCAAGCCACGCACCACAGACATCGTACACCATGTTAGCTATGCCGCATCCCTTTTAGGCCACTCTCTGCTGACATTGAACGCCATGTTAACTATGCTTTACACATTTCAAGCGGCTTTCGGCCACCATTGTATGCCATGTTAGCTATACCTCGCCCATTTCAAGCCACTCTCCGCCGACATTGTATGCCATGTTAACTATGCCTAACCCATTTCAAGCCACCCTCCACGGGAATTGTACACATGTTAGCTATGCATCACCCAATTTCATGCCACTCTTCACGGGCATTGTACGGCATTTTAACTATGCCTTGCCCATTTCAATCTACTCTCTGCGGACAGTGTACACCATGTTAGCAATGCCTCACCCATTTCAAGCTGCTCTCCGCCGATATTGATGCAATGTTAGGTATGCCTCACACATTTCAAGCCACTCTCCGTGGGCATTGTACGCCATGTTAGCTATGCCTCTCCCATTTCAAGCCACTCTCCACAGACAGTGTCTGCCATGTTAGCTATGCCTCGCCCATTTCAAGCTGCTCTCCGCCGATATTGATGCAATGTTAGGTATGCCTCACCCATTTCAAGCCACTCTCCATGGGCATTGTATGCCATGTTATCTATGCCTAGACCATTTCAAGCCAGTCTCCGCGGACATTGTACACCATGTTAGCTATCCCTCACACATTTCAAGCCACTCTCCACAGACAGTTTACGCCATGTTAGATATGCCTCGCCCATTTCAAGCCGCTCTCCGCAGACATTGTGCCATGTTAACTATGCCTCGCCCATTTCAAGCCACTCTCTCATAATATATCTTCGTAAACAGACACCATATCTTCCAATCTTGTTTTTTAACCACACACACGCACAAGCGCGCACACGCACACACACACACACACACACACACACACACACACACACACACACACACACACACACACACACACACACACACGCGCGCACGCACCTGTCCACTATGAATCCAGAGGATAACAGGCCACAGACCAGGAGCCAGACAGAGTTACACCCACAGTCCACACCCACACCAATACAAACCACACAATCAGTCAACCCTACAGAAGAACACACAACTACAACGCACAACCCAACAGCAACCACCCCGCCGTCACCACCACCACCACAACAATCGGCCACCTCTGCAGCCACTACTAACACCACCACATTAACAACAAAAGCACACACGGATGCAGAAACACAGACACGCCTACCACCAATCTTCAGCAAAGCCGATTTAGAGCACCCTGTCAACCAACAGCACGAAAACACATTTCAGCAACTATACAAATCCCTATACAAAACAGAACAACTGCAGCACCACATACAGAACATAGAACATGCCATCAAGAACAACACACATATCGTTAAGCCAGACATAGCACTAGCCATCGTAGACCCCAACACAGAAACCACTGCAGAGATCGACTCGATCTTAAAAGCCACGGCTAACAGCATCCAACACGCAATCCTAGAACATTACTACAAAAAACTACACTACCACAAACAGCAAGCACACATAATTGAAGGGAATCTGTTAGACTCACACACATACGAAGCGACAGAGCTGTTGCTAAGGCACACAGGATAGCTGCTAAGTTCGCCACAACCAGCATAAAGACACACAAAACAAACACAAACAGGACACACAATGACACACACAAACAAAGCACACAAAACCCAGTCATGCGAAAGGCAAACATCCCGCCTTTGATGGATCTACAACATCAAATAAACCACAAGCAGAAGCAAGCACGCCCAGCACAACACGTACCAACAGAGAGACGCCACAGACCACCGCTGTTGCCAACACCTCAACCAGCACAAAGACAACACACAAAGCAAAACCCACATACATACACAAGACCACAAACACCACAGAACATCCAAACCACAACTCAATGGTTTAGACCTACACAGCTCAAACAGCAACCACAGATCAACACAGAGAGACAACCGAGGAGTAACCCACTTCCACAGCCAAAAAACGGGGGAGCACCACACATACAGAACACACCACATTCACCACAAACCACCTTCAAACCAGGGCAAGTTGGACCAAAACAAACATCACAAACCAACCGCCACTACACAAACAACCGACACTTTATAATACCCTACTCAAGACAACCACCTCCCATCCACCACGCACATCCATCACCACCAAGAGAGCAGATGTACCTACCCAGAACACAACCTATCACACACTCAACACACCAACCCAGAACCCAACCCATCCAAACAACATCACAGACAAGTACAAGCACACAACAAACCAAATCATATGCCGAAGCCATAAAACAATCCAAAAACGAAAATGTGAAAAAACTACTCTTAGAAATAATCGGCCAATTAGACGTTTAACATCAGGTACACAACTACAAAAACGCAGAAAACAACGCATCATCAACAAACAAAAAACAACACCAGATATTGTCGTTAACCTGTCCAACCACAAACTTACCAAAACAGAAAATTCCATTCTAAACAAAGGCCTTTCATTTGTACCCACACCACACCACATATCACCAGACACACAAATACATTGCATAGATCAATTCATCAGGAAGTTAGAATGCAAATACTACTTTTACAGCAACAACCTTGAAAAACCCACAGCACCATCCAAATTCAAACTACCCTCAGAATGGAGACCAAGCACAACACCCAATGCCATCAACAAACTCCGGTCATCACTCACCAAGCTTATCACCAAACCACCTGACAAGTCACCATGATCCAACATCACACACCATGAGAAAACAGCCCTCAAAACATTAGCTAATAACACAAACATAGCCATCAGACCAGCAGACAAAGGCTCCGCAATAGTCATTCTCAACAAAACAGACTACATTGCAGAAGTACACAGACAACTTACAGATGTCGCATACTACACCAAACTCAGTGAAAATCCCACTTTAGAATATAAAGACACCATAGATGCATACATTAACGAACTTCTAATCACCGGAGCCATCACAGGACAGACACACAGATATCTCACCGAATTCAAAGTCAGAACTCCACGCATCTACATTAACCCTAAGATACACAAAGGCAAAATACCACCACCCGGACGCCCGATTGTATCCAACTGCGATGGCCCCACGTCACGCATTAATGAATTCACAGACCACCTACTAAAAGACACGGAAAATGATATCCCAAATCTACTACGAGACACCACTGCATTCATCCAACATATAGAAAACACTACAGTGGATGCTGGCTCAATCCTATGCACAATGGATGTCAGATCACTATACACAAACATCCCACACGAAGAAGGCATACAGATTGTCACAGAACATTACAGACATACACTTGAAAAAACAAAGACAAACAACAATAACCACACACCTGCACACATCTACCCAGACGAATTGGCCCAAATAATGAGATACATTCTTACAAAAAACAGCTTCCAATTCAATGAAGACTACTACATACAAACACATGGAACAGCCATGGGAGCCAAGTTTGCTGTCAAATATGCTAACATTTACGTGTACACCATAGTAAGCAGAATGTTATCAACATGGATGGGCAGCACTCCATCTCACTTAGTTAGATACATAGATGACATATTTTTCATTTGGAACACCAGTGAGAACGAACTACTTGAATTTCACGCACACACGAATAAAGAGCATCCCACAATAAAATTTGACTTGGAATATTCAACAGAAAAAATCCCATTTTTGGACACAATAGTATACAAAGAAGATAACAAGCTTAAATTGGACCTATACAGAAAACCTACAGACAAACAACAGTATCTTCACAAACAATCAAGCCACCCTAAAACACAAAACATTCCATAATCTACAGCCAAGCATTAAGATACAAACGCATCATCACAGATCCCACTAGATTAAAACAACGCACACAGGAACTCACAGATGCATTCATCCACAGGGGATACAAAGAGACAGAAATAAAAGCCATCA
This sequence comes from Chaetoderma sp. LZ-2023a, assembly GCA_034401795.1. NCBI lineage: Eukaryota > Metazoa > Mollusca > Caudofoveata > Chaetodermatida > Chaetodermatidae > Chaetoderma > Chaetoderma sp. LZ-2023a. The sequence continues at coordinate 14,595,049 of CM067372.1, forward strand.
TAGAAAAGACCGAGAACACACAGAGAAAAGACATTCTTTACAAACAACGCACACAAAAACAGCCTAGGCCAGCTTGCATACTACAATACCACCCATCATTAGAACACATAGGCAAATCCATTCGGACCTACTGGGAAAAGTACATCTTGTCTTCACCAATCTTTGCACCAATTTTTCCCAACTACCCAGTAGTAGCATTCAAGAAAAATAAAAGCATTAGGGACCACCTAGTCCACTCTAGCCTAATTAAAATAAAAAATCCAGATGCTAACAATAAGATCGTACCGACACCAGATGACACTCACGACATAGTAGGGACACTCCAACAATGCAACAACAGCAATTGCATCACATGCAAACAATACATGAACACTGCTGACAAATTCACTAGTTACGTCACTGGTAAAGACTACAAAATCAACACACAAATGAGCTGCAATACCACCAACATTATTTACCTCATAGAATGCAAACAATGCAGCTCTCAATCCATAGGAGAAACAAGTCAAACACTCAGCAAACGACTCACACAACATATCCATGCAATCCGACACCAAACAGACACGAGAATCTCATGGCATTTCAACCAACCAAGACATTCTATGAAAGACATCACGATAAGACCAATTGAAAGAATTTTTACAGATAACAAAAAACTAAGATTAAACAGAGAACACTACTGGATCAAAGAACTCAAAACGATTCACCCGTTCGGAATAAACAAAAAAGCATAACAAACTCACTCACTCACTCACACACCCACCCACCCACCCACCCACCCACCCACCCACCCACCCACCCACCCACTCACTCACTCACTCACTCACTCACTCACGCACTCACTCGCTCACTCACTCACTCCCTCACTCACTCACTCACTCCCTCACACACTCACTCACTCACCCACTCACTCACTCACTCACTCACTCACTCACTCACTCACTCACTCACTCACTCACTCACTCACTCACTCACTCACTCACTCACTCACTCACTCACTCACTCACTCACCCACCCACCCACCCACTCACTCACTCACTCACTCACTCACTCACACATAGGAGGTTTGACGGAAGTTTGCAGACTGGCAGGTATGCATAGGTAACTATGTAAATACCTGGGTCGGCGTTTTTAAATCTCTTCGGACATTGTACACCACGTTAACTATGCCTCGTCCATTTCAAGCCACTCTCCATGGACATTGTACGTCATGTTAGCTATACATCACCCAATACAAGCCACTCTCCGCGGACATTATACGCCATGTTAGCTATGCCTCACACATTTTAAGCCACTCTCCGCTAACATTGTACATGGTGTACATTGTCAGCGGAGAGCAGCTTCAACTGTGCGAGGCATAGCTAACATGGCGTATAAAGTCCACGGAGACTGGCTTGAAATGTCTGATGTTAGTTACGCCTCGCCCATTTCAACCCACTTTCCGCCAACATTGTACGCCATGTTAGATATACATCGCCCATTTCAAGCCGCTCTCCACGGACATTGTACGTGCATTTTTATTAATTTTACACATTGAATCTTGAATTCACAGGCTCTCAACTGCTTTTGAATATTTTGAAGCTAACCTGACTGGGAGCTGTGGTTACCTATGGCAGCAACGGTTGCCAGTGGAACTGGTTTCCAAATTATTCAACATATTATTTAATAAATTCTAAATTCACCAAAGACAGACAGCTAATAATTACTTGTGACGCCGGCTAACAAATAACGTATTTTAACCACAACGTCTGATCCTTGAGTAACATAGGAGCTCTTCATTAACAAAAACACCAGTGATTGAGTTCCATTGGGTGCACGCGTGCAGTAGCATCAAAGAGGTATACACTTGATAATTCAAAACCATCAGAGGCCTATCTATTTCGATATAAACTCCGCTCGGATCCCATTTATGCTAAGACCGTTTCACCATATTAAGTACCACTGCTCATAGGAAAACGTGTATCCTTGGTGGCTAAGCCTAACAATGACTGCTATAGATAGTATAAGTTAAGAGAATGGCTGGCACGTAGCCAGCTAACACATGTATTTAAGTACAAATGTACAGTGCAAATATTCTTGGATATGTGATGTCAAAAGGGGAATCTGTATGAAGTACAAAATACTTTACTAAGCATGGCTTACTTTCGACAATAGCCTCATATCTCAGTGAATACCATCGACATTACACGAGACAACCGTGCCTGATATCTAATCTTTGAACGGAGAGGAAATACCGGGACATTGTATCATAATTGTGGACAGTTCAAGTTTATGATGTTGTGCAATGACAACTCCACAATATCATCTTCACATTACCTACCAACATCATCTACACATCACCTACCAACATCACCAACACATCACATACCAACACCATCAACACATCACCTACCAACATCATCTAGACATCACCTACCAAAATCATCTACACATCACATAGCAACATCATCTACACATCACCTACCAGCAGCATCTACACTTCACCTACCAACATCATCTACACTTCACCTACCAGCATCATATACACATCATATACCAACATCATCCACACATCGCCTAGCAACATCATCTACACTATGCCTACCAACATCATCCACACATCACATTACCAAAATCATCTACGCATCACATTACCAAAATCATCTACACATCAGCTACCAGCAGGATCGACACTTCACCTACCAACATTATCTACATATCACCTACCAACATCATCTACACATCATCTACCAACATCATCTACACATCGACTACCAACATCATCTACACATCGCCTAGCAACATCATCTATACATTATATACCAACATCACCTACCAGCATTATCTACACATCAGCTACCAACAATATCTACATATCGCCTACCAACTTCATCAACATATCACCTACCGACATCATCTACACATCAGCTACCAACATTATCTACACATCATCTACCAACATCATCTACACATCGCCTAGCAACATCATCTATACATCGGCTACCAACATCATCTACACATCACATACCAACATCATCTACATTTAAATCCCCTACCAGTTGTATCTACACATCACCTACCGACATCATCTACACAAGGCATACCAACATCATCTACACATCAGCTACCAACATGATCTATAAATCACCTACCAACATCATCTACACATCACCTACCAACATCATCTACGCATCGCCTAGCAACATGATCTATAAATCACCTACCAACATCATCTACACATCACCTACCAACATCATCTACACATCAGCTGCCAATATCATATACACGTTACATACCAAATGTATCTTCACATCAGCTACCAGCAGTATCTACACTTCACCTACCAGCATCATATACACATCGTATACCAACATCATCTACACATCGCCTAGCAACATCATCTACACTATGCCTACCAACATCATCTACACATCACATTACCAAAGTCATCTATACATCACATTACTAAAATCATCTACACATCAGCTTACACATCACCTACCAACATCATCTACACATCACCTACCAACATCATCTACACATCGCCTACCACCATCATCTACACATCGCCTAGCAACATCATCTACACATCAGCTACCAACATCACCTACCCGCATTATCTACACATCAGTTACCAACATTATCTACACATCGCCTACCAACATCATCTACATATCACCTACCGACATCATCTACACATCAGCTACCAACATCATCTACACATCATCTACTAACACCATCTACACATCGCCTAGCAACATCATCTATACATCAGCTACTAACATCATCTACACATCACATACCAACATCATCTACACATCGCCTACCATCATCATCTACACATCGCCTAGCAACATCATCTATACATCAGCTACCAACATCATCTACACATCACATACCAACATCATCTACAAATCCCCTACGAGTTTTATCTACACATCACCTACCGACATCATCTACACAAGGCAAACCAACATCATCTACACATCAGCTACCAACTTCATCTACACATCGCTTACCACCATCATCTACACATCGCCTACCAACATCATCTACACATCGCCTAGCAATATCATCTATGCATCAGCTACCAACATCATCTACACAACACATACCAACATCATCTACACATCGCCTACCATCATCATCTACACATCGCCTAGCAACATCATCTATGCATCAGCTACCAACATCATCTGCACATCACATACCAACATCATCTACACATCGCCTCGCCTACCACCATCATCTACAAATCGCCTAGCAATATCATCTATACATCACCTACCAACATCATCTACACATCAGCTACCAACATCACCTACCAGCATTATCTACACATCAGCTACCAACATCATCTACACATCGCCTACCAGCATCATCTACATATCACCTACCGACATCATCTACACATCAGCTACCAACATCATCTGCACATCGCCTAGCAACATCATCTATACATCACCTACCGACATCATCTACACATCACATAACAACATCATCTACAAATCCCCTACCAGTTTTATCTACACATCACCTACAGACATCATCTCCACAAGGCATACCAACATCATCTACACATCGCCTACCAATAGCATCTACACATCGCCTAGGAATATCATCTATACGTCACCTACCAACATTATCTACACATCAGCTACCAACATCACCTACCAGTATTATCTACATATCAGCTACCAACATCATCTACATATCACCTGTCAACATCATCTACATATCACCTACCGACATCATCTACACATCAGCTACGAACATCATCTACACATCATCTACCAACATCATCTATACATCACCTACCAACATCATCTACACATCACATAACAACATCATCTACAAATCCCCTACCAGTTTTATCTACACATCACCTACCGACATCATCTACACAAGGCATACCAACATCATCTACACATCAGCTACCAACTTCATCTACACATCGCCTACCACCATCCTCTGCACATCACATAGCAACATCATCTACACATCACCTACCAGCATCATCTACACATCACCTACCGACATCATCTACACATCACCTACCAGCATCATCTACACACCACCTACCAACATCATCTACACAACAGCTACCAGCAACCACAACACATCACCTACCAGCATCATCTACACATCAGCTACCAACATCATCTACACATCACCTACCAACATCATCTCCACATCAGCTACCATCAGCATCTCCACATCACCTACCAACATCATCTACACCCCGCCTACCGACATCATCTACACAATATCTACCAGCATCAGCAACCCATCACCTATCGACATCAGCAACACGTCAACTACTAAAATCATCTACACCTCGTCTACCGACATCGTCTACGCATCACCTACTAACATCATCTACACATCACCTACCAACAAACACTGACAGTCGTCACCCTTTCACAACACGGGACTTATTATCAAGCTCTGTTTCTGGAGGATGGCCTCTTACATTGATTAACAATGCATGTGGGTCTGTACCAATTCCGCTATAATTTAACAGGATGCTGGAATCATGGTCATATGGTGTGCATTACACATAAGCTTCTAACTCTTCAGTAGGCCAATTTACATTTCCAAAATGTGTTTGTGAGCAGACTGCCTATTCACATTAAATGTTTTGTGAGCAGACCTCATATTCACATTGAATGTTTTTCTGAGCAGACTGCCTATTCACATTAAATAATTTGTGAGCAGACTGCCTATTCACATTAAATAATTTTGTGACCAGACTGCCTATTCACATTAAATGTGTTTGTGAGCAGACTGCCTATTTACATTAAATGTGTTTGTGAGCAGACTGCCTATTCACATCAAATGTTTTGTGTACAGACCGCCTATTCACATTAAATGTTTTTGTGAGCAGACTGCCTATTCACATTTAATGTTTTCGTGAGCGGACAACCATGTGCATTAAATCTCTCAAACAACTGTTATATAGAAAGCCTTGAAAGCAAAATAATTCACGGGAAACTCACCTATATCATCATCATCATTACAGCATCATGGACGTTGTTGTTGTTGTTGTTGCTGTTGTTGTTTTGTTATTGTTGTTGTTCTTGTTGTCATCGTTGTTGTTTTGTTGTTGTTGTTGCTGTTGTTGTTGTTGTTGTCGTCGTTGTTGTCGTTTTTGTCGTTGTTGTCTTTGTGGTAGTTGTTGTCGTTGCTGTTGTTGTTATTGTCGTTGCCGTTGTCGTTGGCGTTGTCGTTTTTGTTGTTGTTGTTGTTGTTGTTGTTGGTGGTGGTGGTGGTGGTGGCGGTGGTGGTGGTAGTGGCGGTGGCGGTGGCGGTGGCGGTGGCGGTGGCGGTGGCGGTGGCGGTGGCGGTGGCGGTGGCGGTGGTGGTGGTGACCTTTATGTCACCGTCGTCGCCGCCGCCGTGGCCGCGGCTGTCGCCAACCCCACCCCCGTCGTGATCGTGGTCGTGGTCGTCATCGTGGTCGTGGTGGTTGTGGTGGTCGTCAACGTCGTCGTCGGCTTCGTAGTCGTCGTCGTCGTCGTCGTCGTCGCCGCCGTCGCCGCCGCAGAAGCCTTAGTCGTCGTCGTTGTCGTCGTTTTACTGTTAATTTCACATTGTTATAAAGCTAAATGTGACAATACGTACCTTGGATGGCCTTTAGTACAATTCTCCTTAGCGAGTTGTTCTGTTGTCTTTGCTTCTCTTCGCCGCATCGACCAGCACTTTCTGATTGCGTTCAGAAATCACACTGCTTACTGGAAATGAAGACGATTAATAAGGCTTGTCCAGAAACTTTACATCGATTCCAGCGTTTGTTTTGACGGCCTTGGGCCAATCAACTCGTGGCAAGATGGCTTCATCAAAGCGTCGCTACAACGTAGAATGCTATTATATACGGTATCGCGCTTGTTTGTAGACTAGTCGTTAGCTTTGATGATCGGTGGACGGTACTGATGTTATTTCACCGAACGACCAGCTACAAGTGACGAGCAAGAAGAAGTCTACGACAGTGGCTGCTTCAACTCTTACTGTCAATATAGCGTACACCGCGCCGTGAAGAACTCTGGTAGCAAGACGATGCCGGCATCAATAGTGAAGGAACGACTCGACACCAGCAGGAGGAGTTGCCCATGGCTGTACAGTGAGATGTTAGTTCTTATTGGATTAGTCGCAGAAGCTGTGGATTAGTGTCCGTGAAATGTATGTGTCTTATGAGATGTGCTGCGGTAAGTTCTGAGAGCGGAATCACAGTTATGCCTCTGAATAACGGGCGCTGAGTTTCTGGCGCCAAAATATATTGCCTCTTAAAGACGGTGGTCTTTAGGACTAACCGTTTGGATGGGCCACTATCAGCGCAACATAAAGCTATATAATATATGCATCGATGTTCATTAGGCGACCGCCTGTCTTTAGTAACCATTTTGTGATGACCCATGCTCGGTTCATTGTAGACGGGTGTGCTGTGGCTGCCTGGTGGCAGGATGTGTCGGTGGCAGAGAGAGGGCGGCTCTAACTGAAAATCACCGTCGATGCATTTGAAAGATGTTGATTGAGTGTCTGTGTTAGTGTTATAGAATGTGTGTGGTGGTGGTGATGCTGGTCGCGGTGCTGGCGGTAGAGGGTTGGGTGGGGTAAGAAGAAAGCTAGTCTCATTTCATTGATTTTAGGATGCGTAACTCGGCACAATCAATCCCAGAATAAATCCTTAGCCCTCGTTTCATGCGTATTGCAGCTGCAGTGATCGAAGTGCCAAATTCTAACATTGCGTCCCTAGAAGTAATAGCAGTAAAACCAGCAGCGTGTGTGTACGGAGACACGATGTCGGTGTGAAAGGAACAGCCGATGCACTAGCTGCATTGATGGATATTTCAAATATATGGGATCGATAAAGTTGTCTATAAAGGCATCAATCAGCGAGCACCATCAGTATTAATGGAAGCAGCAAGATTCATGTGCGTGTTTCGCGGACAAATGTCGCTACGCCGACCACGTGAAACAAATTGGCCATTGCCTTTATTGTTGGCTTCAGTAATGACTCTCCCGTAGTCGGCGCAATTAGAAGCAGCAGTGCGTCTCCTCCGTCCATAGACACGCTATCACCCGTGCACACGGCATGGAGAACAAGTATTTGTAATTACGGGGGATTTGTCTCCGTATTTGGAAAGGTCATTCCACGTTTATTAGGCTCACCTGTATATGCTCAGACACTGGGTGCACAAAATGTCCCCTGACCACACAACTTCATGACGGGCGCCCGACGTCACATTGAGACACGAAACTACATGATTTATATATGGCATTACTTGGTTTACATGACGTCACACGGACATGACCAGCAGCATGGTGAACGCATAACGTCACTTGGACCCACCCAGCTGCATGCTATGCACATGACATCATCTGACTATTGTCAGCTGAATGACGTACACGTGAGTGTAACGTGACGCTGATTAGCTGCATGACGTAGTTGTTCACTCCACACTTATTTCGTCTTTTTGTATTTCTATTAAATACAACATCGCTAGATCTCGTTGTAAATGACATTGATAGATTTAACTGCATACGAAATGCTGTAGTTAATACAAACTCAAACAAAGACGAAACAACACGTTAAGTGTGATGTACGGGCATTGGGCTAGTACACTAGCCATGGTATCTGTCCTTATATCACCAGCCAGCTATATGAGAGTTTCTGGAAGTCTCCAAGCGCAGGCGTTAAAACACTGTTTAACTTAGCAAGTATTAATGTTCCTTATAGTATTGCCTTAGCCTACATTCTGTTTAACAGTATGCATATTTTACCCACACTTGACCTCAGCTGGCCGTGATGCTGGACTGTGCATGTACTTGACCTCAGCTGATCGCGATGCCTCTGATGTGGGACTGTTTGTGTACATAGGCAGCAACAGCACCCAGTCAAATTAGTTACAAAATATTCAACAGCTTCCCCGTATAGTTTTCAGGAAATTGATAGCTAGGGCATTTGGGGATCGATCAATCCCAACACGGCGAGGTGTGGGTGGAGCTTAGCTAGTGATGGGCGGGGCATAGCTAAAATGGAAAGGTACATTAGAGGAATGTTCAAATAATTCGGTATACATTTGATTCACCGAGCGAATATACTACCACACATGATGTGTGACATGCAGAAAAACTAAAGGGCTCGACACTTGGGACCCATCTAGTTATACAAGTTATATGTTTACAATACAGCAACATTTATCCTTAAGCAACATCAAAAGGCAGGCCAAAGCATAACTGCACTGCATTAACAATAAGCCTCCCCACCACACCTATCATGGCCAATAGCCAAATAATCTATAGGTGCTAACAGGGTGAATCGACCCGGTGCGAAAAGATGCAGGACGAACAGAGCAAATGGCAAACAATTTGTTGCCCAATGGTATGGCTAATGGGATAATAGATGTCTCTGTTTTATGTAACACACATTATCAATGCATATATAGAATGAACTTTGCTTCCAGACTGGTCTTTGTTTACTGTTACAGCACAATTCCACAGGCAAAGTATGGCGTTAACATTTGACAAAAGGACACATTGTTTACTGTTACAGCACAATTCCACAGGCAAAGTATGGCGTTAACATTTGACAAAAGGACACATTGTTTACTGTTACAGCACAATTCCACAGGCAAAGTATGGCGTTAACATTTGACAAAAGGACACATTGTTTACTGTTACAGCACAATTCCACAGGCAAAGTATGGCGTTAACATTTGACAAAAGGACACATTGTTTACTGTTACAGCACAATTCCACAGGCAAAGTATGGCGTTAACATTTGACAAAAGGACACATTGTTTACTGTTACAGCACAATTCCACAGGCAAAGTATGGCGTTAACATTTGACAAAAGGACACAGTTTTTTTGTCATATTACATGTTCTAGAAAGGGGGATGCGTCCTCTAATCGAGTACAGTCTTTGAGCACAATTTTCTTTGTGTACATGACCTCAGCTGGCATGTTATGCGGTATTGTGTGTACGTGTGCGTGCCTGCGTGCTTGCGTTCGTGTTTGTGAGCATGCGTGTGTACATGACCTCAGCTGGCCTGCCTTGTGGGATTGTGGGTATGTGTGTATGCGTGCGTGCGTGCGTGCGTGCGTACGTGCGTGCGTGCGTGCGTGCGTGCGTGCGTGCGTGCGTGCGTGCGTGCGTGCGTGCGTGCGTGCGTGCGTGCGTACGTACGTGCGTGCGTGCGTGCGTGAGTGCGTGAGTGTGTGCGTGAGTGCGTGAGTGCGTGCGTGCGTACGTGCGTGCGTGCGTACGTGCGTGCGTGCGTGTGTGCGTGAGTGCGTGAGTGCGTGTGTGCGCGTGTGTGCGTGTGCGTACGTGGGTGCTTGCGCGCGTGCGTGTGTGCATGACCCCAGCTGGCCGTGATACCTGTAATGCGGAACTGTGTGTGAACATAGCCACAGCCATGGTCGCTGGAAGCATGGGGGCAGTGGGGGCAGCTGCCAAGTTTGTCCTTTGGGCATGGGGCAGCGGTGGCAGCTGTGCTCTTTAGAACTTTAAATAAGATTTTTTAGACTGAGCGGTATTAAAGTTCGGTTGCTTTGACGTTAACACAAGTGCATAAAGTAATTTGGGAGTGCTTCTAGGCTGAATCAAATCATCAATGCAAACGCTATTTATGTAGTGGCAGTTACATGTGACATATTGACTTTTTATCTGTAACTGTTGCATGTATCTTTGCAAGTAAATGTACGATGCATAGTCATATGTTATTTGAATTTTTGAAGTGATACTGGACTACGCTCCGTTAATGCCTTGCTTAGTGAGTAGAACAGAATATATGTGCAATGATGGGCAGCTGGGTGCAGCAATATGGAAACACTACAAGGCATATTAGAATTAACAGCATTTCTCAAATTCAAATCTTTAATTGAGGTGTGAAGCAGAAGCAAAGGTAGAAATAATTGGTATACAGGTGGACGAAGTGCAATGTCGGTGCGTGTATTTGAGGAATGTGTCTAAGACACATGTTGTTAATGATAAAACAGATGGATAGATCAGCAGCGACCGGACGAGGGCCATCGTTACAGATTTTAAAATAGCATAGCATCTCTAACTAAAATTAAGGACAGTGGTTTTCCACCACAGCAGGAAACTGACAGAATTGACGGAATTGCCGAATTGATAAAGAAGTAATACAAATAATCTCACATGAATTTAATGGAAGTGTTATCTAAAATTAAAATATGTGAGATTCAAGTTTTAATTTTAGTGAACATCTTTAACCTTAACATATATGATATAAGATATATACCTCTTATATAATTTCTTCTTCTTGCGGTCATCTTTCTCATGACAGTAATCTTAGACTGTTTTCCTTATTTGGTGCATGAAAGCTGAAGTGGTCATCAAACTGTCTCTGTCTCCTCTGATCTTCTTTTCAAAAGATACTTTAATAGGCCAGAAGCTTCTCCTAGCCTGTTCATATCGCTGGCAGTGCTGCAAGAGATGTTCTGCTGTTTCGTCCGCCTGCTGACACTCACAAAGTACAGAATCTGTAATCTTGAGACGGTGAAGATGTGCATTGAGACGATTGTGACCAGTTCTCAATCTGAAGATACATGTCTGATCCTCCCTACTGAGGCTGTGTATTGCATCATTATGCTGCCTGCTCGTGGTTCTTGTATCTTTAATGATATGCTTCAGTTCTTCAAAGTCAACCTCACGGTTGAATTGTTCTTTATTTGACCCTTCCTTAGCCAGTTGATCAGCTTTGTCATTTCCTAATATTCCACAATGCGAGAGGACCCACTGTAAGTTGACATTGTTCTCCTTAGCCAGTTGCATAAGATTTTCATGAATTAAATCTGTACTTTCCTTTCCACTCTCCAGCGCCTGGAGCGCTGAGAGGGAGTCTGTCAGGAAGACAATATTTTCATTTATGGGTTTTCGTTGTATCAGCATTTGGCTAGCTAAGATCAGTGCCTGGATTTCTATATCTCCACATGGAAACCGAGTGTGAGCACATGCCCCCTCCATTCTTGACAGCCTGGATAGCTGATCCATCTGTATAAACATGTATCCACTCTTCCTCAGGGTAGTTCTCTGCAATATGACTCAATGCAGGAAATTTGTTTGTCACCTCTGCTTGATCTCCTTTGCTTTCAATCCCTGGAATCGAGGGCCAGATTGAAATTGTGTTTTCTATTTCAAAAGCTGTCCACGGTTCCCTCTCAGAAATAGCAGTTATGTTTCTACGTCTGGGGAAGATGTCCGACTCTCTGTTTCTTTCAATTCTCTTTGAAATTATTAAGAAGTTATTATTTTTTAGCCTTTCTCTAGACATGTGGTGAGTCAGCATATGCATGGGATGGTGAGGCATCAATTTGAATTTCTCTTATTGAATCTCGGCCTTGATTTCTCGTCTCTGTGGGAGCGGCTGGATATTGGTAAGTTCTTCCATCGCTGCTATTTGAGTGGTCTTCATAGATCCTGTTATGATACGAAGAGCCTGATTTTGTACCTTATCCAATGCCTGAAGGGTTATTGTAGCAGCTGTCATCCATGATGATGAGCGTATTCGATGATTGGCCTAGCTGATCCAGAGTAAACACGTTTCAGAATTGTCATGTTAGCTCCCCATTTTGTTCCAGAGAGCTTCCGCATAACTGCCAGTCTTGGCTTCGCTATACCTTCAGCTTTTCTGATTTGCGCCTTCCAGGTTAGTCTTTTGTCAAATATCAGACCAAGATAAGTTACTTCATCCTCAAAGTGCAGACCTGAGTCACCAAATTTCAGACTTGTCTTGTGTTCCTTTTTAGTGGATAGTGTGAATAGAGTTGCGACTGTCCTCTCTTTGTTGATCTGGACAAACCATCTTGTAACCCAAGAATTGAGGTGATCAATTGCGAGCTGCATGCGGTAATTGGCTGTTGACACATACTCCTCGCTGCTCCACATCACAAGATCGTCAGCATACAATGCAGCTCTGACACCCATTGGAAGGTTCTTCACCAGGTCATTGATGAATATTGGGAAGAGGGTGGGAGAGACTACACCACCCTGAGGTACACCATGTCGTAACAGGACTTTCTTGCTGGTCATCCCATTCAGCTGTACTGATGTATTTCGGTTTTGGAGATACTGGCATATCCAGCTGTACATTTTTCCAGAAATATCACTGGTCCTGAGCTTTTGGAGGAGTCCATCCTTCCATACTTTGTCAAATGCCTTCTGCAGATCAACCCACACAGTGATGGTATGCTTTTCTGTTGGAACGCCTCCTCAATAGACTGTGTTAGATACGTTGTTTGATCCTCAGTAGTTCCACACTTTCTGAAGCCATTTTGTTCATCCGCTAAGAGATTTTGCTTTCAAGATGTCGATGAAGTCTCTGGTTGAGAATTCTTTCCGTGGCTTTGACAGTGCAACTAATCAGACTGATAGGTTGATAACTTGCTTCTTTGGATTTATTCTTGCCTTTTTTCAGTACAGGGATCATGTTGGCCTCTCTCCAAGACTAGGGAAGTTCTCCTGTCTACCAACTGTGGTTGTGCTTTTCAATAGTACCCAGATTCCTCAACGTCTCATTGGTTATTCCATCTGGTCCAGAAGACTTCCTGTTTTTCAGAACTTTCAAGCTTTTCTCCAACTCGCTGATGGTCAGAAGCTCATCCATTCCCGCGGCATGTATTTGTGTGTCTCCGTTCCACTTTGCAGACTTCATTTCAGCTTTTTACAACTCACTGGCACATCTAGATTGCTTACTTTCTGAAACATACAAGCAAAGTGTTCAGCAGCAGCCTCTCCTGTTTTAATTTCACAATCCTCTTCAAGAGTTATGTTCGGTACTCTGGTGTTTTCATCATTAAGCTGCTTCACAAGCCTCCAGAGTGTGTTCGTATCTTTTTCAAAATTTAAGCTTGACGTTTTTTCTCTCCACGATTCTCTGGTGGCTCTGATTTTGGCTTTCAGATATTTTGCCTTGGATTGTTGGAGTCTCACATGGTTGGCTTCTGTTGGGACATTCTCTGCAATTTCCCTTGCGTTGGACATTTCTTCATGTAAATTTTGCAGAGCCGTACCCCACTAAGGTCTGTAATTTCTCCTGGATCCTCTAGGAATGCATTTGCCAGCAGCAGAGAGTAAAGCAGAGTTAAGCTCTTTAACAACTTTATTGATATTTTGGTTTTGGACATCAATGTCTTTTACCAATCTGTCACTCTCTTTCTGCTATCTGTCCCAGTCTGCTTTCTTATAGTTCCATCGAGGAGTCTGATTCCTGTCAATCTCAACATCCATGTTAATGGTAATGAAAACAGGGCAGTGATTACTGCCCCCAAGCTGTTCCCCAACAATACGTAAAAATTCTTGATGTAGATTTTCTGTCGAAAATGCTAGATCAGGAGAACTAGAGGTATGTCATCGTCTTGAGTAGAATGTAGGGGGTCATCTGCCTTATTCAAGAGAATCAGCTTCTGCTTATCCATTCAATTTTCAATGTCCTCACCCATCCTATCAGTAGAATGATAGCCCCATAACTGAGAATGACTGTTGAGGTCAGCGGCAACGATAGTAGAATCTGGGTGAACTGGGATTTTTCTGAGATTCAATGGTTGATTATTAGGGCAGTAATAGTTGACAACAGTGATAGGACGTTTCTCTGGAATTATCTTGATTGTGAGATTTCAGGTCCGTCCATGTCTCTTTGAACTTCAATGGCATTTAGGTTATATCGGACCAGGGTTATGACTCCTTCATTATATCTTCCATCCCTGTCAGATCTGAAGCACTGAAATCCTCTTATACAGAATCTTCTGTTAACATTTAGATGAGTTTCTTGGATACACGCGACATCTACGCCTTTCTCCTTGAGAATTTGGCTACGCTCCATTTTCTTGTTAGAAACTCCTTCAGCATTCCATTGCATGATAGTCAGCGGTTTGCTTACTTGTACTTTAGGTTGGACAACCTTCTTCCTTTTTCTCCAAGGTCTACGAACTTTACCACCAGTAGCTTGGGTGGACCCCTTCGAGGCTGGGGCCCCGGTGCTGCACAAGCCTGGCGGGAACTCACACGGCGAGAACCATGACGGATATTCATAATATTAACTGTCATGAAAGATGAGTTGCTTAGTGCTATGGTTGGCCACTCGCTCCAAATACCTGGCTTGGTACGCAGATAAAATGTTACACCCCTGCGCCCGACCCAAGATCAGAGATCTTAGATCTACTTTGAGCCCTAGGACTTGTAGCAGGGGTTATATAATTGAATGGATCAGAATTTACAAATTTAGGAAATACGGAAAACCACTATCCCTATCACAATAAATATATCTGAGTGAAGCTAAATCGGAACGGATAATACAGCAGAAGAAAGAAACATAGGAATTTGTGCCATGACTAACGCGTCAATTACTTTGCGCATTATGAAATGGTAAGCGCAAGAAATATATCTGCAAAATTTATGCAGTATTTGTTAAATGCATATTATAAATATGCCGTTATATGCAAGACTTCTGCATTATAGAGTAATGCACATTATAAATATGCATGAGTCACGCATTATAGAGTAATAATGCATCATTGCATCAAATTAACACGTAATTGTTACCCGTTTAATAGTATATCTAATATGTTGACCTAATTTAAAATATCTGAACTGACCTAATGTAGAATTAATATATCTGGGCTATCCTACAAAATATATGAGCTGGCCTAATGTAGAATTAATATATCTGGGCTATCCTACAAAATATCTGAGCTGACCTAATGTAGAATTAATATATCTGGGCTATCCTACAAAATATCTGAGCTGGCCTAATATAGAATTAATATATCTGGGCTATCCTACAAAATATCTGAATCTGTATATATATATGTACACGCTTTTTATAATAAGTATATGCATCCTATGTTGTGATGCAAACTCATCTATGTCTAATGAAATTCAGTTTAGGTTAACTACACTATGTCAGTTCTATATTTGTTAGCTCAGATATTTTATAGGGTAGCTCAAATATATATATATATTTGAGCTACCCTATAAAATATCTGAGTTGACAAATGTCGAACTGACATAGTGTAGTTAACCTAAACTGAATTTCATTAGACATAGATGAGTTTGCATCACAACATAGGATGCATATACTTATTATAAAAAGCGTGTACATGGATTTAATCCATATACACATAAACAGAAAACATTATGACCAAGCGTCATGACGGGAAATAAATATAATTAACAATACAATGCGTATGATTAATGCGTAACAATTTACGCATCATTTGACAACGCATCTTTGCAACGTGTAATTATCCATGCACTGTTCAAGAAATGCGTAAATATAACCACGCATTATTACTCCCAATCATTCACGCGTCATTTGAAAAAAACCTAATTATATTAACGTGTTCTGAGAGTCATACAGCAATAGACCCTGATGGTTTTTGGCATCTCAAGGAGTATAATTGCTGTGGAAAAAGCCACTATGTGCTTACGTGTCCAACTAATTTAGAGCTTCCAAAATTTTACAAAGAATAGAACATCACGATTTTGCTGTTGCTGAAACTAAAGCTAAGACGGAAACGGAAGATAAGCCAATGATTATAAATGTTTTCAGGACAAGTTGAATGTCTTCAGTGCCATGCAGAATATTAAAAATTGAATTTATACTTTCATATCATCTTGATTACAGTAATTCTTTAATGTTGAATTACTGTTACCGTTGCACATTATCACACTACTATTACAGTACTGCACTATGACTGAAAATCTAACTGCAGTCCGCAACAGTACCATGACCAAATGGATCTGAAATAAGACGAAACCAGAAGAATCTATATGGAGATGGACAAGTAGGGTCTGTGAAGACTTACATAGTCCAATTCACGAATGCTTAAGCATTCTAATACAGTTCATAATCTAGGAACCTGTTGGGAAGACGGCACTGCCTTCTTCCTGTTCGACTCTGAATGGTGTGAGTTTGGAGTTGGTCATCTCTAGGAGATGTGTGAAGTATTTCTCCTCGCACCTAACACCTCATGCGCCTAGGGGAAAAAGTCTGATGCGGTTTCCCTCGGACCTGACCCCTCATGCACCTAGGGTAAGTGTGATGCAATTCTCCTCGGACCTGACCCCTCATGCACCTAGGGGAAGTGTGATGCATTTCTCCTCGGACCTGACACCACATGCGCCTAGGGGACGTGTGATGCGTTTCTCCTCGGACCTGACACTTGATGCGCCTAGGAGAGTGATGCTGTGCTTGTTGGACGGATAAAACAAAGTCGATGTCCAGGTCATCTGTCAAAACAGCATCTAGATCATCATGCAGAGTTGATGAGGATGGATCAATAGCATATGGAATGGTTTAATCCAAATCCTCTCCAAACGGATACATGGTTACTATCGGATAACCTACGGCCATTATCGGGGAATAGTAAGTCGTCATCATCACCATGATATTCAGAGCTTATAGCATGTCTCATTCTCATTAACCAGAGAGGTAAATCACGATCTTTGCGCAGCTTTAATCTATCATGGTGAACAACTAGTTCCAGGCGTTGGTTTTTGATACCAATAAGTGCTTCTGACAACTTTTTATAAATAATAAATGGCCCAGTCCAAGGAGGTTGTAGTTTACTGGACTGACCTATCTTAGTTGCAGAATTAGCAAGATAAACTACATCACCAACATGATAGGCACGCTCATGCAAACGACATTTTCTGGCGCTTCTGAGCCATGTTAAGGTTATCCAGTGCTATCTTATGCGTTTCGTGCAACGCTTGCTATAACTGTTGGACGAAGTCACTGGCATCTGAAGGAGCATCATCCGTCGTCGCAGACACAGGGCATTTGCACATTATGTCAATGGGCTGTAGCACTTCTCGACTAAGCATCATCATGTTTGGAGTAAAATCCGTCTGTCGGTTTACAGTACATCATATAGCTCCAGCGATGAAAGGAATATACCAGGGTCCCAATCTATCTGTCTGTCATGCCCTTGCAGGTAACACCGCATACACTGCAAGACAGTACGGTTTATACGTTCAATCTGTCAATTCGAACATGGTCTATAAGCCGTGGTGCATGTTTTTAAAATCTCCAGTAGATGGCACAGTTCCTTAAATAGGTTGCTCTCAAAGCTCGGTGTGTAAGAAATATGAACAGCCAAATGTGGTGACGAAACGCTCCACATACGTTTTGGCTACCAGTTCTGCCCCTTGTTCAGGGAGCAGATAGCACTCAACCCTTTTAGTGAACTGATCTATGATCATCAGCACATATATATTTCCCAGTGCAGATGTGATAAAGGGGCCCAAAATGTCCATATGTACCCGTTCCAAGGGAAACCCAGCATGGTTCTGAGGGGACTGTGGAACTACCAGTAGATTCCATGTGGTATTTGCTTCTACCCAAAGATAGTGCAAAATGCTATCGATAAAAATCAATTGATCACGATGAGCCCACCAAAACTTGACAGCTGGACTAGCTAAATATAGCTCTGCGTCAGAAGGTGTGGACAGCTGCTTAATCCATGATACAACTGTCTTCAGATCAGGATCCTCCAACTGACGCTCCCTTAGATCTTCCAGAGAGAATGCGTCTAACCAGATTGACCTTCCGATAACCAGGTCTGTTTGGGGGACACACTCCAGCAGTTCATCTGGATCGTCGCTGTCTGTGTCGCTGTCTGATAGATCAGTATTACTCAGTTGAAGGGCCCTTATGGTTTGAAAAGCCAAAGGAATTACATCATCAACATCTTGTTCAAATTGAGACCATTGCTGCTGAAGCGTGGTACAATATTTGCGCCCACCACATGGTAATGAACTAAGAGATTGGCCAGCTTTATAATAGTGGCAAGGTGACAAATCACTTGGAACTCGTGATAGACCATCAGCATTAGAGTGCTGTTTATCGGGCCTGTACTGCATCGTCATATTATATTGGGACAGTTCTTCTGGCCATCTAGCTAGTTTTCCTTCAATGTGCTTGAAACTGAGCAGCCAAGTGAGACTGTGATGGTCAGTCCGCACAATAAATAACCGTACTAGCAAGTACATACAGTACTGCCTAGTAAATGCTACCACGGCTAGCAACTCTTTGCGTGTAACACAATATTTATGCTGAGCCGGTGTCAACATTCGGCTTGCAAAACCAATAAGCACCTCTTTCCTAATCTGAAGTTGGGATAACTCTGCACCAATAGCAGCCTCTGAAGCATCAATATCCTGTATGAAGGTACCATCCGGTGTCAGATAACATAACACTGCAGGGTTGGCCATAGCACCCTGAAGTGTTTCGAAAGCTACCTGAGGCTCTAGAGTCCAGTCATACTATACTTTGGAACTGGTAAGTGCAGAGAGAGGAGCAGAAATACCAGCAAAACCCTGTATGTGCTCTCGGTGGTAATTTATGAACCCTAAGAAAGATTCCAGCTCTTTCCTGGTCTTAGGAACAAGCTAATTAGCGACGCTTTTCATATTGTTTGGCTTAACAGCGATTCCCTTATTACTCATCAACTTACCTAAGAAACAGAGCTCTGTATGGAACAAATTACACTTCTTAGGTTTTAATTTAAGGTTGTGTGACAGAAATCGGGAAAGGATAGCTTTCAAGTTGGTCAAATGACTGTCAAAGTCAGTCCCTTTCACTACCACATCATCTAAATACGCAAGACATTCACACCAGCTAAGACCCTGCAACACTAGCTGAACGACCCTCTGAAAGGTAGTTGGGCTGTTGCACGTACCAAGTGGCATCCCGACAAATTCAGAGCCCATATCTTGTGATAAATGTGAGCTTGTGGCGGTCCTCTGGGTCAACCTCGACCTGCCAATACCCAGCTGCCATATCAAATGTGCTGATGAATTTAGCACCACCAAGTGCATCCAGACATGTCTCAATGTTTGGTAGGGGGTAAAGGTCTTTGCGAGTTAGACTGTTCAGAGCTAAAAAAAATCGACACAATACCGCACGGTGCCGTCTTTCTTTCGAACTAATACCGGGGCTGACGACCACTCAGATTTCGATGAAACTGTGATACCTTTCTCTTACATTTCCACAAGTTGTTTCTCTTCCTCATTCTCAAAACTAGGAGGAGTTCATCTAAGTTTAGAACGAACAGATTGTGCATTACCTGTGTCAACCTTATGTATTATTTCCATGAACAAACCTAAATCAAGATCATCTTGTGCAAATGCATCCTGATACTCGATTAACATGGATTTAACTTGCAAAGACTGCGTTTCTGGTTAACCTGATGCCGACCTCTCATACAGATCCTGTAAGAACATAGGGATGTCCACCTCAGTCGCTGTAGAAGTCTGTAAACCGTCCTGATTTATGGGGTTACCGGCAAGTTGAAATTCTGTTCCTGGGTCTAAAACCGCCTCAATTTCTGTGACAATACCAAGGTTGTGGTCTTGTTCCAGAGTAATATATTGGGCCAACAGGTTCCTTAACAAAATAGGAATCTGCGAATCTTTGGCAGTGGCCACTGTATGAGGCATTACCCGACCCTCCAGTTTAGACGAGGGCTGGAGCACAACATCATTTTGTACCTCCAGATCCAGAACACCTGTGGTTTTCACGGCCTCAAAAGGACCAACGACCACTTTCTGCTTCAATGTTACCAGAGCTACTTGGGCTTCCTTCCCATGAGCTCTCAACATTGATGCTGGAACCGGTTCTCCATTAATTGTCAGACACAGTCTAGTCAGATCAATGGTGGCCTTGTGTGCCTTCAAGAAATCCAGGCCTAATATAATCGGATCATTAATATTGACAAGAAGCCAAGTCTGTCAAGGACAGTAGCTGTGGCAGGCAGATCAGGATCTGCCTTAATGTTGGCCAGAGATAGAACCTCCTCTGGACTCACGGAAACTCACTATGCCAGCAGCTCGAAATTTACCAATATTATGGAATGCACCAAGTTCCTTCACGGTTGCAGTGTTAATACACAAAGGTTTCGGCATTATTGGTCACTTGTTGATTTATACCAGGGAAGCGAAATTAATATTCGCTAAAACGTTAATATGACTTACTGAAATAAGTCGTTAACGTATGCTTACTGAGAAATATAACTCACTGAGTAGTGATGGCGGTGCAACTCCGGAGAACGTCTAAATGAATCTTCCGAAGCCAGACCAGATTCAGTAGCATACCTGCATGCAAGCCGTCCTTCAGAAATCGCTCTTACACCAATACTCAACAAACCCAGTTTGATCAGCCCTTTTCAAAATGAAACCTTTGTGGGTAAAGGATTGATCCACATAAAACTGGGTGCGAGCCAAAAACTCCTCAGATTTAACTTGAAAAGAAGGCATAAGCTGAATAGTGTTTTAAAGGCGTAGCTAGCAATGTGATAATGAACTTTATAAAATTAATAATAACAAGAAAAAAACAAATAATATTCAGCGTAATTAGTAAACCTAGTACTACAATTGAAACATATTTGTTGATTAGAAGGGAGACTACCCTCTAATGTTCAAAAAGTTAATAATAATAATAATAATAATAATAATAATAATAATAATAATAATAATAAGAAGAAGAAGAAGAAGAAGAAGAAGAAGAAGAAGAGGAAGAATAACAACAACAGTGACAGTGATTTATATCACTTCTTTATTTCAAATAATTCTGAAATAAACAACGAAATTGAACTGTAATTAAAGTAGAAAGAAATGCCAAAAATCCGACAGAATCGCGGTTTCCTACATATGCCACTGAAGACAACTAACAATAACAATCCAGAAACTATAGGGTTGTCATTACACAGAATACTGACATAGATGATAGAAACTTAACACGAAAATATACCTCGATTCGTTACAGTTAAAATAAATAACATTGAATCTTGAATCTATGTCGTATATAACGTATGTATGTAAGGTATAGTAATCTATATACTCGACATTTGCATGCTATAGTATAAATAAATAATATGTATTTTACTATAACTCACCTACCATCCGTGATTATTAAATAAAAAGACTATAACATAATCAAAATGGCGGCCAGAGTCTGTCAAATTGACGTTCGGGCAGGACTAGAGTAATCCTTATATTTCCGAGACTTCTATCTTTTCTTAACATCAAAATCGTGAGTAGAATTTAGAAATAACTAACAATAATTTTTAATTTAGGGCCCAAAGTACTCCTGACACCATTTGTAGTAATACTACTAGTACATTATAGTGGTACTCACCAACAGGGGTCTCGGATCGCACAGGGAACCGGCGGTACGTGCTCGCGTTTCAGGTTCCAAGGTACGACTGCCGCGCGTCTGTAGAAACGGCGGGAATCAGCTAGCCCGGCAGCCCCGAAACGCGAATTCCAGGATTGCGGGATACCGCCAGTACCACAATATTTATAGAATGGGGGGAGGGTGGCCATCCTGGATTTTCCGCTGTTTCAAAATTACATTTAAAGACCTGTGAAACTGCTTGACATGAAACTCAAGAAATTTCATGGTCTTCATCTAAGGCAAGAGCTGAATAATGTTCAACATGATTGGTAGATTTGTCTTGGATAACCTAGTTTTCACAAAAAACCTAACTTTCCCTCTGAATCCCGCTGATTGCAAATAAAATTAGGAACTAAGGTCCAATTAACTATTTTCAAAGTAAACTGTGCAGGTCCACCATGCAGACACGTGCACGAATGCACGCACAGTCAACGTGTGCATCTAACACAACAATACAACTCGCCCGCGGAATTGGGAATATGTTCAATTGACCAAAGAATAAGTTCTTCGATTGACATTGCTCTAACATTTATATGTAGTCATAAGAAACTCAGAATGCAGGAAATCGAGTCTGCACATTTCAATGTTTTTCGCGTGGTGGTTAGGTAGGTGGGTATCCACGATCACCCTTCTATGAGAGGCGGGAGGCCGGGGTCGGGGTGGGGGTGGGCACCCATGTCATATCTTTGTCCAGACGATGCCATCCAGTGTGCCCTTTTGTGGAACCTGCCTACGCCCCTGAAATTTGCTTCCGACGCTCCTGACCTCAGCTCATTGTTCCAGAGATTGATTTCCTGAAAAGAAAGATTGATGATGCGTACTACATCAGTCACGATGACATTCCCTAAAGCCCGATTCTTGAATCTGAATCTCAGGATTGATGCTGCCAGACGTGCTTCTCGGAGAGCAACAATTACGGATAATACAAGATAAATTTGCAACATGTTGCAAGAGCTTGTCAATGCAAATAGGTATCCTGTTCATTTCCCTCATCCCTGATGTTGTCTCATCATTAGGACAACAATATCGTAAACAAAACTCAAATTGTAAACAACATGATGGGCGATCGGAAACCATAACGCTTAATAAATTAGATAATAGATTGTATTCACAATGGACCGTTCCGGTTTTAGCTATAGCTATGCCCCGCCCATCTCTCGATAAGCTTCACCCACACCTCGCTCCTGTTGGGATCGATCGACCTCTGAAAGCCATGACTATCAATTTCCAAAAAACTGCATAGGTAAGCTGTTGAATATTTAGAAACTAATTTGATTGGGTGCTGTTGCTGCCTAAGGCAGCAAAGGCAGCAACAGCGCCCAGTCAACTTAAATAGCAAAGAATTACAAAGACATACAATTCATACAACGTGTCGGAGTATTTGAGATTTAATGAGGGTCTATATGGACCCCTTTGTGACGTAATGATTGTGACGTCATCATCCACGCGCTGAACTGATTATGACGTCATACGAGGTCGGATGATGGACGGATACTCTGGAAAGGTGAATTATGGTAGTTGAGTTAGGCTGCTGATGCTGAGAATAATAGTAATGCATTTTAACCCAGATTTTACTACTTTTGACAAACCTGACGAATGACATTTATGTACGAAAATTAGTAAGAATTATTTTAATTTGGTACTTGGTACTAACATCTTAATCACATGAAAGATGCTGATGTGATGTAATAAGTAACTGCATTAATTTCCAATATTTCTGAACAGATTACATCTCAGTTAGTGCGGACGCAAATCACGCATTCAGGTAACTAATCAGTTCAGTGTGTAATTTTATGGGAGTTCGTGTTATTTGTCTTCACAATATGGCGCACCCCCGGCCGGCACGTTAGTCTGTTTTCATCCGGGTTTATAGTTTCATGCTCCAGTTTAAGTGCATTGATATGATATTGATCTATGTTTCTCATCCAATGAGCACAAGTCTATTGCTTCCGTACACGCTTTTTGTTATGCCTCGCAAACCGGCCGTAGCACAATAATACATGGTGAATGGCGACGAGAACACACCCTCGGTGCATATAACGTGGTGGGTTGAAAACCTGAAAACACGGTTGCTGTAAATGAATGGCAGAATTGCATGTATTGTCCCCATAATAATGTGATTCTAGATTAACATTGGTCATTCCTTAATAACTGAACTAATTGATTTCACTCTAACACAATCCGTGGTCACATTAGTGCGTGCATGCCCCCATGTAGTCTTGGCCAGTAGACACTAGCGTCCACGTCTTTGTGCACTGTTGTGAAAGCACCATTTCAGCTCTTGAGTGTAGATTTTTTAAGTTCAAATCGCTGCAAATGTGACAGGAAAAATGTATACACATGTCCAAAATATAAATAGCTAGGTCACCCTCAGTCAATGGCGCCGGTGTCACTGAAAGACCGCACATAGCACTATGGATGTTGCCAGGGACATGTGCATTGGATGGATGGATGGGTGGGTGGGTGGGTGGGTGGGTGGGTGGGTGGGTGGGTGGGTGGGTGGGTGGGTGAGTGGGTGGGTGGGTGGGTGGATGGATGGATGGATGGATGGATGGATGGATGGATGGATGGATGGATGGATGGGTGGGTGGGTGGATAGATGGATGGATGGATGGATGGATGGTGGATGGGTGGGTGGGTGGATGGATGGATGGGTGAGTGGGGGCGTGGGTGGGGGTGGGTGGGGGAGGCTGGGTGGATGGATGGATAGATAGATGGATGGATGGATGGATGGATGGATGGATGGATGGATGGATGGATGGATGGATGGATGGATGGATGGATGGATGGATGGATGGATGGATGGATGGATGGATGGATGGATGGATGGATGGATGGATGGATGGATGGATGGATGGATGGATGGATGGATGGATGGATGGATGGATGGATGGATGGATGGATGGATGGATGGATGGATGGATGGATGGATGGATGGATGGATGGATGGATGGATGGATGGATGGATGGATGGATGGTGGGTTTTGGTGGGTGGGTGAGTAGGTGCATTGGATGGATTTATGGATGGATTTATGGATGGATGGATGAACGGACGGACGGACGGACGGGCGGGCGGGCGGGTGGGTGGGTGGGTGGGTGGGTGGGTGGGTTGGTGGGTGGGTGCATGTGATAAATATCAACATTATCATTTGTTATCTTTTGTGGAGAAAATAACTAACATCTATGATGACTGGTTTTAACTTCCCTTGCAAGAATTTACACTTGTATTTTCTGTCACTGGGTAATGTCTCTCGACCTGATGAGCGGAAAGACTCCATTGCTGGCGTTTGAGCATACTCACTATTAGAACCTATTGTCGTTATCGTCATTTAGTTTTCAAAGTATAGTTTAGTTTCCTAAATTACTTACTTCTTAACCTTTGCGTACAAGCATACTGTGCCACGTCCACGACAGTGTATGTTTGGCAAAGCGCACGCGTCAAGTAAACACAGTTGGTTACAACAGTTGAACTTGCCGCAAAGCTCGTTAATATATGGCCTGTGACCTTTGTACTACCATGCAAACACAACAGATTGGCTAAGATAATTTATGGTAGCGAATAATGGTCATGGGGAAACAACTAACCGTGCCTCTAGCACCGCATCCAGAAAGACAACCAATGTTAGGTACCTCTGCCACTAAAACATTGCGCTGTCATTTACTAACATACTATGTCATACATGATTTTCAGAAACATGTGACCATTTGTGACACACCTCAAGTTCTCATCTATAGCTTAGCTAATCCAGACAGGTGCATACTTGGATGTTATTAGTTAATACAATGTAGTGCTTCTGTCACAGTGATGAGATAAACTCAGCAACTGTCATACGTACAAACATAATTGAGATTGATGTGAATTGCCAATCAAATGTCGAATGTCACGTAAATTGAGTGATTCCAAGAGTACTCTAATAATTAGCTATATTGTCTTTGGAATAAAATGACATAATTTATTCTGTTATTATGACCATTAATTCTAGGTTGGTAGCGAAGTTACAGACTCAAACACGATGGATAGATTTATATCTCTAATAATGGCGTGATCCACGATAAATCATCTGGAGAGATTCTGCTACATGCATTTAACGGCATAGCATAATATACGTTTGCACTGTTAGACCACCTGATGAGATGTAATCGTTTGGCACCCTTGCTCTTGTCTATCAGCAGGACAAGGATGAAATATTAACGACATAGCGCATGCAATGTGTTGAAAATATATATTGGTTTTATAATTGACAGTTACGCGAGATGAATGGAAAAGCTGGCGTGGTAATAACTAGCCAGAATAATAAGGCAATTCCATTTCTCCATACAGAGCAGACGAAGAAAGATAGTCTATATGCACATAGTTAACTCATGAACTTAGAATGATATTTTTGAATTGGATCTTTCTTGCGATATGATAAAGGAAATGATGTGTGAGCCGGGTGCATTATCAACACAATCGTTATCCAGCAACAAATATCATTTCTAAAGGGATTTTAATTCTCAATTTATTTAAATAAACTTACAATAACAAGAAATCATGTGGTCCAAGCATATCCGATCAATTGATGTCGACACTTCATCGGCCTACACCCGTTATCCATGAAACTGAATGCCATGTACTGAAAGGAGGGGCAGTGGGTTACTACACGAGCAGTGTCCAGTTGCAGTGTATACATGCTCACGAGTTAATTTTCTGCTTCAATGACAAATGCTCTCATTGCCACTTAAGTGGACTCACCAGTGACCAGATACCGCACTCACATCTCGATGATCCAGAACAATATTTCCGTCCAAAATCAACTTAAGCCTCACATTTTCCCGACATTATCCACCAATATCATGCTCAGTAGTTATATGATTTTCTTCATGGCGGTAGCGCTTAATAGATTCAATCTCAACATGAATACCACACAGAGAACAGCCCGGAGCGAATAAAAGTCTTGTTTAATAGCCACCAACAAGTCCGTATATCGTGCCACAAGCTCATAAAAGATGTATCCTGGTTATGTCAGAACCACTACAATGGCCAAAGGACAAGCGTTTTATGGTTATTGCATAATATCGCTCGAGCTGACATTGAGAGAAAGTCACCTTAAAAAATCGACAGAGTTTTTCAAGCTGTTATTACTACGGTATTATTATCATATTATCAACGTGCCATGTTTCATGGGAGAGTCGGAATGACCGTGTCATCTCGCAATATTAAGTTTTCAAACAGTACACCATCTTAGTTTTGTATTCTTTGTTATTATCTTGTTTCAGATCTAAGATTATTTTACTATGCATGACTAATCATATGTTTTTGTTACTTTAAGAATATCGCGTGAACATAATGCACATGTGTGTTCAATGTATTTGGTTTCACATGACAGACCCATGATTACACATCACACGAGGTTACGTCTTAGATTATGTAACTCTGTTGCTCAAAATAAATTGCCATTGCTAGGTGAAAGCATGAACTTCATGTGAGAAACTACACTCATGGGATTTAATCAGCACTTTCATATCACTAAGCAGCGAGGACAATGATGGTGAGTATGACTAACTGTGTTCTGTAAGTAAAGATGTGAAAACTTCTTTCAGCTGCAATCAGTTTACCTTCACCATTCTCCACTGTGTCTCGCCCGGTCCCAGATTACGTTATTTGAGGCCTGATACCAGAACATAGACCATCGCCTCTGTGCTACGCCCAAAGATAGTAGCTCTGTGGTACATAGTTTGTGGCGGCTGCATTTGGTATTAGACTGTGTGGCCAGCGATGATTTATAATGATTTTTGCGGTGATATGCGTCAAGCTTGTTTAAGCGCGCTTTTGAAGGTGCCAGGCTGTTGCAATTGTACAGCACCATAGAAAAACACGTAGCATCATATAGTTATATCTTTACTTTCATGGAGATTTTAGAGCCACGTGTGAGTAGAAGGCGATATTTCCTGTTATACAGCGACTTCCAATGCCAGTAGAACTACAGAGGAAGGATCACAGGATTTTGCTTTTCTTCCGATTTTCAGTGGCCAGATGTGGGTGGGGGGATATGTATACGTGGGGGAACATTGTTTTGGTTTCATTCACGAATGTTTTTGCAGCTTTGTGCTGTTGCAGCCATTGGAAGTATTTAGCAAGGGGCAACTCTCCATGTCATTAAAGTCAACATCATTTACATACTCCAAGTCTAGTGGCAAGCGTATCACTGAGATTGGAGGGTTTGGGATTGTAGTGTTCTCGAACAGGTGATAGTGCTGCGGCGAGATAGCAAGTGAAAAGTATTGGTGATAAACTATCACCTTGCAGTGATCCTATTGATGTTTAAAATTGTGCAGAAAGCGTCGATTTTGCACGAATATTTAGTTTTGTCTTTGCCAATAAGTGTCTCCGAGGAGAATATCTCAGGAATAGAACTTGTGGACTCCGGCTACACACTAATGAATATCTGGCAACATTCCAATATTATAGAGCAACGTCAAATTATTCACAAACTGCTCAGCAGCGGTCCTCCGTGCCTTCAAACTGAAATATAGATATCTCAGCAAAAGCAAAAGCGCATACATAGCTCACTCTTTCTGAGCAAGGCTACTGAGAAGAAATAAAATTCCAGGAAACAAAATGACACCATCCTGCTCTAAAAATCCATAGCACATTTCTCGCAGACATATGCGAGAGGATGCGGTGTATTCTCTCACATGGTAAAGGTGTGAGCCTATTGTGATAAGTTGCCAATAAATCAAAATTCATTTACGTAATTAAGCCCACCAACGTCGACCTGCTAAGCATCACGCCACAAACACAGCGGCAAATTAATTTCACATCGCCATCAGCTAATGCAGTATATGGATAGGTTGGCTACGTCGATGGATATCATAAACACAGAAAACAAACGAATGAGTGTGTCAATCATTATATGATCTAGCAAATGACATACATGTGTAAATGTTCTACTGTAGACGTAAAATAGATGTACTCTCTGTAAGTCTCTCATACTTTCTTTTTCGGTAAGCCT
>CM067372.1:14624722-14668440 GCA_034401795.1 Chaetoderma sp. LZ-2023a
ATTACAGAGGAGTAGAATGTTCACACTTGTCTAACAGGACAGCTTCATTACAGAGAATCAGAATGTTCACACGTGTCTAACAGGACAGGTTCATTACAGAGAAGCAGAATGTTCACACTTGTCTAACAGGACAGGTTCATTACAGAGGAGTAGAATGTTCACACTTGTCTAACAGGTCAGGTTCATTACAGAGGAGTAGAATGTTCACACTTGTCTAACAGGACATGTTCATCACAGAGGAGTAGAATGTCCACACTTGTCTAACAGAACAGGTTCATTATAGAGGAGTTGAATGTCCACACTTGTCTAACAGGACAGGGTCATTACATAGAAGCAGAATGTTCACACTTATCTAACAGTACAGGTTCATTACAGAGGAATATAATGTTCACACTTGTCTAACAGGACAGGTTCATTACAGAGGAGTAGAATGTTTACACGTGTCTAACAGGACAGGTTCCTTACAGAGGAGTAGAATGTTCACACGTGTCTAACAGGACAGGTTCATTACAGAGGAGTAGAATGTTTACACGTGTCTAACAGGACAGGTTCATTACAGAGGAGTAGAATGTTCACACGTGTCTAACAGGACATGTTCATTACAGAGAAGCAGAATGTTCACACTTGTCTAACATGACAGGTGCATTACAGAGAAGTAGAATGTTCACACTTGTCTAACAGGTCAGGTTCATTACAGAGAAGTAGAATGTTCACACGTGTCTAACAGGTCAGATTCATTACAGAGAAGCAGAATGTTCACACGTGTCTAACAGGTCAGGTTCATTACAGAGAAGCAGAATGTTCACACTTGTCTAACAGGACAGGTTCATTACAGAGAAGCAGAATGTTTACACGTGTCTAACAGGACAGGTTCATTACAGAGGAGTAGAATGTTCACACGTGTCTAACAGGACATGTTCTTTACAGAGAAGCAGAATGTTCACACTTGTATAACATGACAGGTGCATTACAGAGAAGTAGAATGTTCACACTTGTCTAACAGGTCAGGCTCATTACAGAGAAGTAGAATGTTCACACGTGTCTAACAGGTCAGATTCATTACAGAGAAGCAGAATGTTCACACTTGTCTAACAGGACAGGTTCATTACAGAGGAGTAGAATGTTCACACTTGTCTAACAGGTCAGGTTCATTACAGAGGAGTAGAATGTTCACACTTGTCTAACAGGACATGTTCATCACAGAGGAGTAGAATGTCCACACTTGTCTAACAGGACAGGTTCATTATAGAGGAGTTGAATGTCCACACTTGTCTAACAGGACAGGGTCATTACATAGAAGCAGAATGTTCACACTTATCTAACAGTACAGGTTCATTACAGAGGAATATAATGTTCACACTTGTCTAACAGGACAGGTTCATTACAGAGGAGTAGAATGTTTACACGTGTCTAACAGGACAGGTTCCTTACAGAGGAGTAGAATGTTCACACGTGTCTAACAGGACAGGTTCATTACAGAGGAGTAGAATGTTTACACGTGTCTAACAGGACAGGTTCATTACAGAGGAGTAGAATGTTCACACGTGTCTAACAGGACATGTTCATTACAGAGAAGCAGAATGTTCACACTTGTCTAACATGACAGGTGCATTACAGAGAAGTAGAATGTTCACACTTGTCTAACATGTCAGATGAATTACAGAGGAGTAGAATGTTCACACTTGTCTAACAGGACAGGTTCATTACAGAGGAGTAGAATGTTCACACTTGTCTAACAGGACATGTTCATCACAGAGGAGTAGAATGTCCACACTTGTCTAACAGAACAGGTTCATTATAGAGGAGTTGAATGTCCACACTTGTCTAACAGGACAGGGTCATTACATAGAAGCAGAATGTTCACACTTATCTAACAGTACAGGTTCATTACAGAGGAATATAATGTTCACACTTGTCTAACAGGACAGGTTCATTACAGAGGAGTAGAATGTTTACACGTGTCTAACAGGACAGGTTCCTTACAGAGGAGTAGAATGTTCACACGTGTCTAACAGGACAGGTTCATTACAGAGGAGTAGAATGTTTACACGTGTCTAACAGGACAGGTTCATTACAGAGGAGTAGAATGTTCACACGTGTCTAACAGGACATGTTCATTACAGAGAAGCAGAATGTTCACACTTGTCTAACATGACAGGTGCATTACAGAGAAGTAGAATGTTCACACTTGTCTAACAGGTCAGGTTCATTACAGAGAAGTAGAATGTTCACACGTGTCTAACAGGTCAGATTCATTACAGAGAAGCAGAATGTTCACACGTGTCTAACAGGTCAGGTTCATTACAGAGAAGCAGAATGTTCACACTTGTCTAACAGGACAGGTTCATTACAGAGAAGCAGAATGTTTACACGTGTCTAACAGGACAGGTTCATTACAGAGGAGTAGAATGTTCACACGTGTCTAACAGGACATGTTCTTTACAGAGAAGCAGAATGTTCACACTTGTATAACATGACAGGTGCATTACAGAGAAGTAGAATGTTCACACTTGTCTAACAGGTCAGGTTCATTACAGAGAAGTAGAATGTTCACACGTGTCTAACAGGTCAGATTCATTACAGAGAAGCAGAATGTTCACACTTGTCTAACAGGACAGGTTCATTACAGAGGAGTAGAATGTTCACACTTGTCTAACAGGTCAGGTTCATTACAGAGGAGTAGAATGTTCACACTTGTCTAACAGGACATGTTCATCACAGAGGAGTAGAATGTCCACACTTGTCTAACAGGACAGGTTCATTATAGAGGAGTTGAATGTCCACACTTGTCTAACAGGACAGGGTCATTACATAGAAGCAGAATGTTCACACTTATCTAACAGTACAGGTTCATTACAGAGGAATATAATGTTCACACTTGTCTAACAGGACAGGTTCATTACAGAGGAGTAGAATGTTTACACGTGTCTAACAGGACAGGTTCCTTACAGAGGAGTAGAATGTTCACACGTGTCTAACAGGACAGGTTCATTACAGAGGAGTAGAATGTTTACACGTGTCTAACAGGACAGGTTCATTACAGAGGAGTAGAATGTTCACACGTGTCTAACAGGACATGTTCATTACAGAGAAGCAGAATGTTCACACTTGTCTAACATGACAGGTGCATTACAGAGAAGTAGAATGTTCACACTTGTCTAACATGTCAGATGAATTACAGAGGAGTAGAATGTTCACACTTGTCTAACAGGACAGGTTCATTACAGAGGAGTAGAATGTTCACACTTGTCTTACATGACAGGTGCATTACAGAGAAGTAGAATGTTCACACTTGTCTAACAGGTCAGGTTCATTACAGAGAAGTAGAATGTTCACACGTGTCTAACAGGTCAGATTCATTACAGAGAAGCAGAATGTTCACACTTGTCTAACAGGTCAGGTTCATTACAGAGAAACAGAATGTTCACACTTGTCTAACAGGTCCGGTTCCTTACAGAGAAGCAGAATGTTCACACTTGTCTAACAGGTCAGGTTCCTTACAGAGAAGCAGAATGTTCACACGTGTCTAACAGGACAGGTTCATTACAGAGAAGCAGAATGTTCACACTTGTCTAACATGTCAGGTTCCTTACAGCGAAGCAGAATGTTCACACGTGTCTAACAGGTCAGGTTCATTACAGACGAGTAGAATGTTCACACTTGTCTAAGAGGACAGGTTCATTACAGAGGAGTAGAATGTTCACACTTGTCTAACAGGACAGCTTCATTACAGAGAATCAGAATGTTCACACGTGTCTAACAGGACAGGTTCATTACAGAGAAGCAGAATGTTCACACTTGTCTAACAGGACAGGTTCATTACAGAGGAGTAGAATGTTCACACTTGTCTAACAGGTCAGGTTCATTACAGAGGAGTAGAATGTTCACACTTGTCTAACAGGACATGTTCATCACAGAGGAGTAGAATGTCCACACTTGTCTAACAGGACAGGTTCATTATAGAGGAGTTGAATGTCCACACTTGTCTAACAGGACAGGGTCATTACATAGAAGCAGAATGTTCACACTTATCTAACAGTACAGGTTCATTACAGAGGAATATAATGTTCACACTTGTCTAACAGGACAGGTTCATTACAGAGGAGTAGAATGTTTACACGTGTCTAACAGGACAGGTTCCTTACAGAGGAGTAGAATGTTCACACGTGTCTAACAGGACAGGTTCATTACAGAGGAGTAGAATGTTTACACGTGTCTAACAGGACAGGTTCATTACAGAGGAGTAGAATGTTCACACGTGTCTAACAGGACATGTTCATTACAGAGAAGCAGAATGTTCACACTTGTCTAACATGACAGGTGCATTACAGAGAAGTAGAATGTTCACACTTGTCTAACAGGTCAGGTTCATTACAGAGAAGTAGAATGTTCACACGTGTCTAACAGGTCAGATTCATTACAGAGAAGCAGAATGTTCACACGTGTCTAACAGGTCAGGTTCATTACAGAGAAGCAGAATGTTCACACTTGTCTAACAGGACAGGTTCATTACAGAGAAGCAGAATGTTTACACGTGTCTAACAGGACAGGTTCATTACAGAGGAGTAGAATGTTCACACGTGTCTAACAGGACATGTTCTTTACAGAGAAGCAGAATGTTCACACTTGTATAACATGACAGGTGCATTACAGAGAAGTAGAATGTTCACACTTGTCTAACAGGTCAGGTTCATTACAGAGAAGTAGAATGTTCACACGTGTCTAACAGGTCAGATTCATTACAGAGAAGCAGAATGTTCACACTTGTCTAACAGGACAGGTTCATTACAGAGGAGTAGAATGTTCACACTTGTCTAACAGGTCAGGTTCATTACAGAGGAGTAGAATGTTCACACTTGTCTAACAGGACATGTTCATCACAGAGGAGTAGAATGTCCACACTTGTCTAACAGGACAGGTTCATTATAGAGGAGTTGAATGTCCACACTTGTCTAACAGGACAGGGTCATTACATAGAAGCAGAATGTTCACACTTATCTAACAGTACACGTTCATTACAGAGGAATATAATGTTCACACTTGTCTAACAGGACAGGTTCATTACAGAGGAGTAGAATGTTTACACGTGTCTAACAGGACAGGTTCCTTACAGAGGAGTAGAATGTTCACACGTGTCTAACAGGACAGGTTCATTACAGAGGAGTAGAATGTTTACACGTGTCTAACAGGACAGGTTCATTACAGAGGAGTAGAATGTTCACACGTGTCTAACAGGACATGTTCATTACAGAGAAGCAGAATGTTCACACTTGTCTAACATGACAGGTGCATTACAGAGAAGTAGAATGTTCACACTTGTCTAACAGGTCAGGTTCATTACAGAGAAGTAGAATGTTCACACGTGTCTAACAGGTCAGATTCATTACAGAGAAGCAGAATGTTCACACGTGTCTAACAGGTCAGGTTCATTACAGAGAAGCAGAATGTTCACACTTGTCTAACATATCAGATGCATTACAGAGAAGCAGAATGTTTACACGTGTCTAACAGGACAGGTTCATTACAGAGGAGTAGAATGTTCACACGTGTCTAACAGGACATGTTCTTTACAGAGAAGCAGAATGTTCACACTTGTCTAACATGACAGGTGCATTACAGAGAAGTAGAATGTTCACACTTGTCTAACAGGTCAGGTTCATTACAGAGAAGTAGAATGTTCACACGTGTCTAACAGGTCAGATTCATTACAGAGAAGCAGAATGTTCACACGTGTATAACAGGTCAGGTTCATTACAGAGAAGCAGAATGTTCACACTTGTCTAACATGTCAGATGCATTACGGAGAAGTAGAATGGTCACACTTGTCTAACATGTCAGGTGCATTACAGAGAAGTAGAATGTTCACACGTGTCTAACAGGTCAGGTTCATTACAGAGGAGTAGAATGTTCAGACGTGTCTAACAGGACAGGTTCATTACAGAGAAGCAGAATCTTCACACTTGTCTAACAGGACAGGTTCATTACAGAGAAGCAGAATGTTCGAACTTGACTAACAGGTCAGGTTCATTACAGAGAGGCAGAATGTTCACACTTGTCTAACAGGACAGGTTCATTACAGAGGAGTAGAATGTTCACACTTGTCTAACAGGTCAGGTTCATTACTGAGAAGCAGAATGTTCACACTTGTCTAACATGTCAGGTTCCTTACAGAGGAGCAGAATGTTCGCACTTGTCTAACATGACAGGTTCATTACAGAGGAGTAGAATGTTCACACGTGTCTAACAGGACAGGTTCATTACAGAGGAGTAGAATGTCCACACTTGTCTAGCAGGACAGGTTCATTACAGAGAAGCAGAATGTTCACACTTGTCTAACAGGACAGGTTCATTGCAGAGGAGTAGAATGTTCACACTTGTCTAACAGGACAGCTTCATTATAGAGGAGTAGAATGTTCACACTTGTCTAACAGGACAGGTTCATTACAGAGGAGTAGAATGTTTACACTTGTCTAACAGATCAGGTTCATTACGGAAGAGTAGAATGTTCACACTTGTCTAACAGAGCATGTTCATTATAGAGAAGCAGAATGTTCACACTTGTCTAACAGGTCAGGTTCCTTACAGAGAAGCAGAATGTTCACACTTGTCTAACAGGTCAGGTTCCTTACAGAGAAGCAGAATGTTCACACGTGTCTAACAGGACAGGTTCATTACAGAGAAGCAGAATGTTCACACTTGTCTAACAGGTCAGGTTCATTACAGAGAAACAGAATGTTCACACTTGTCTAACAGGTCCGGTTCCTTCCAGAGAAGCAGAATGTTCACACTTGTCTAACAGGTCAGGTTCCTTACAGAGAAGCAGAATGTTCACACGTGTCTAACATGTCAGGTTCCTTACAGCGAAGCAGAATGTTCACACGTGTCTAACAGGTCAGGTTCATTACAGACGAGTAGAATGTTCACACTTGTCTAAGAGGACAGGTTCATTACAGAGGAGTAGAATGTTCACACTTGTCTAACAGGACAGCTTCATTACAGAGAAGCAGAATGTTCACACGTGTCTAACAGGACAGGTTCATTACAGAGAAGCAGAATGTTCACACTTGTCTAACAGGACAGGTTCATTACAGAGGAGTAGAATGTTCACACTTGTCTAACAGGTCAGGTTCATTACAGAGGAGTAGAATGTTCACACTTGTCTAACAGGACATGTTCATCACAGAGGAGTAGAATGTCCACACTTGTCTAACAGGACAGGTTCATTACAGAGGAGTTGAATGTCCACACTTGTCTAACAGGACAGGGTCATTACATAGAAGCAGAATGTTCACACTTATCTAACAGTACAGGTTCATTACAGAGGAATATAATGTTCACACTGGTCTAACAGGTCAGGTTCATCACAGAGAAGTAGAATGTTCACACTTCTCTAACACGACAGGTTCAGTACAGAGAAGCCGAATGTTCACACGTGTCTAACAGGACAGGTTCTTTACAGAGGAGTAGAATGTTCACACTTGTCTAACAGGATACGTTCATTACAGAGAAGCAGAATGTTCACACTTGTCTAACAGGACAGTTTCATTACAGAGGAGTAGAATGTTCACACGTGTCTAACAGGACAGGTTCATTACAGAGGAGTAGAATGTTCACACGTGTCTAACAGGTCAGGTTCATTACAGAGAAGCAGAATGTTCACACGTGTCTAACCGGACATGTTCATTACAGAGAAGCAGATTGTTCACACTTGTCTAACATGACAGGTGCATTGCAGAGAAGTAGAATGTTCACACTTGTCTAACAGGTCAGGTTCATTACAGAGAAGTAGAATGTTCACACGTGTCTAAGAGGTCAGATTCATTACAGAGAAGCAGAATGTCCACACTTCTCTAACAGGACAGGTTCAGTACAGAGAAGCCGAATGTTCACACGTGTCTAACAGGACAGGTTCTTTACAGAGGAGTAGAATGTTCACACTTGTCTAACAGGATACGTTCATTACAGAGAAGCAGAATGTTCACACTTGTCTAACAGGACAGGTTCATTACAGAGGAGTAGAATGTTCACACGTGTCTAACAGGACAGGTTCATTACAGAGGAGTAGAATGTTCAGACGTGTCTAACAGGACAGGTTCATTACAGAGAAGCAGAATCTTCACACTTGTCTAACAGGACAGGTTCATTACAGAGAAGCAGAATGTTCACACTTGACTAACAGGTCAGGTTCATTACAGAGAGGCAGAATGTTCACACTTGTCTAACAGGACAGGTTCATTACAGAGGAGTAGAATGTTCACACTTGTCTAACAGGTCAGGTTCATTACTGAGAAGCAGAATGTTCACACTTGTCTAACATGTCAGGTTCCTTACAGAGGAGCAGAATGTTCGCACTTGTCTAACATGACAGGTTCATTACAGAGGAGTAGAATGTTCACACGTGTCTAACAGGACAGGTTCATTACAGAGGAGTAGAATGTCCACACTTGTCTAGCAGGACAGGTTCATTACAGAGAAGCAGAATGTTCACACTTGTCTAACAGGACAGGTTCATTGCAGAGGAGTAGAATGTTCACACTTGTCTGCCAGGACAGCTTCATTATAGAGGAGTAGAATGTTCACACTTGTCTAACAGGACAGGTTCATTACAGAGGAGTAGAATGTTCACACTTGTCTTACATGACAGGTGCATTACAGAGAAGTAGAATGTTCACACTTGTCTAACAGGTCAGGTTCATTACAGAGAAGTAGAATGTTCACACGTGTCTAACAGGTCAGATTCATTACAGAGAAGCAGAATGTTCACACGTGTCTAACAGGTCAGGTTCATTACAGAGAAGCAGAATGTTCACACTTGTCTAACATGTCAGATGAATTACAGAGAAGTAGAATGTTCACACTTGTCTAACATGGCAGGTGCATTACAGAGAAGTAGAATGTTCACACGTGTCTAACAGGTCAGGTTCATTACAGAGGAGTAGAATGTTCACACGTGTCTAACAGGACAGGTTCATTACAGAGAAGCAGAATCTTCACACTTGTCTAACAGGACAGCTTCATTACAGAGAAGCAGAATGTTCACACTTGACTAACAGGTCAGGTTCATTACAGAGAGGCAGAATGTTCACACTTGTCTAACAGGACAGGTTCATTACAGAGGAGTAGAATGTTCACACTTGTCTAACAGCTCAGGTTCATTACTGAGAAGCAGAATGTTCACACTTGTCTAACATGTCAGGTGCCGTACAGAGGAGCAGAATGTTCACACTTGTCTAACATGACAGGTTCATTACAGAGGAGTAGAATGTTCACACTTGTCTAACAGGACAGGTTCATTACAGAGGAGTAGAATGTTCACACTTGTCTAACAGGACAGGTTCATTACAGAGGAGTAGAATGTTCACACTTGTCTAACAGGACAGGTTCATTACAGAGGAGTAGAATGTTCACACGTGTCTAACAGGACAGGTTCTTTACAGAGGAGTAGAATGTTCACACTTGTCTAACAGGACAGGTTCATTACAGAGAAGCAGAATGTTCCTACTTTTCTAACATGACAGGTTCATTACAGAGAAGCAGAATGTTCACACTTTTCTAACATGACAGGTTCATTACAGAGAAGCAGAATGTTCACACGTGTCTAACAGGTCAGGTTCATTACAGAGAAGCAGAATGTTCACACGTGTCTAACCGGACATGTTCATTACAGAGAGGCAGATTGTTCACACTTGTCTAACATGACAGGTGCATTACAGAGGAGTAGAATGTTTACACGTGTCTAACAGGACAGGTTCATTACAGAGGAGTAGAATGTTCACACGTGTCTAACAGGACATGTTCATTACAGAGAAGCAGAATGTTCACACTTGTCTAACATGACAGATGCATTACAGAGAAGTAGAATGTTCACACTGGTCTAACAGGTCAGGTTCATCACAGAGAAGTAGAATGTTCACACTTCTCTAACACGACAGGTTCAGTACAGAGAAGCCGAATGTTCACACGTGTCTAACAGGACAGGTTCTTTACAGAGGAGTAGAATGTTCACACTTGTCTAACAGGATACGTTCATTACAGAGAAGCAGAATGTTCACACTTGTCTAACAGGACACGTTCATTACAGAGGAGTAGAATGTTCACACGTGTCTAACAGGACAGGTTCATTACAGAGGAGTAGAATGTTTACACGTGTCTAACAGGACAGGTTCATTACAGAGGAGTAGAATGTTCACACGTGTCTAACAGGACATGTTCATTACAGAGAATCAGAATGTTCACACGTGTCTAACAGGTCAGGTTCATTACAGAGAAGCAGAATGTTCACACGTGTCTAACCGGACATGTTCATTACAGAGAAGCAGAATGTTCACACTTGTCTAACAGGACAGGTTCATTACAGAGGAGTAGAATGTTCACACGTGTCTAACAGGACAGGTTCATTACAGAGGAGTAGAATGTTCACACGTGTCTAACAGGTCAGGTTCATTACAGAGAAGCAGAATGTTCACACGTGTCTAACCGGACATGTTCATTACAGAGAAGCAGATTGTTCACACTTGTCTAACAGGACAGGTTCATTACAGAGGAGTAGAATGTTCACACTTGTCTAACAGGACAGGTTCATTACAGAGAAGCAGAATGTTCACACTTGTCTAACAGGACAGCTTCATTACAGAGAAGCAGAATGTTCACACTTGACTAACAGGTCAGGTTCATTACAGAGAGGCAGAATGTTCACACTTGTCTAACAGGACTGGTTCATTACAGAGGAGTAGAATGTTCACACTTGTAATAGGTCAGGTTCATTACTGAGAAGCAGAATGTTCACACTTGTCTAAAATGTCAGGTGCCTTACAAAGGAGCAGAATGTTCACACTTGTCTAACATGACAGGTTCATTACAGAGGAGTAGAATGTTCACACGTGTCTAACAGGACAGGTTAATTACAGAGGAGTAGAATGTCCACACTTGTCTAGCAGGACAGGTTCATTACAGAGAAGCAGAATGTTCACACTTGTGTAACAGGACAGGTTCATTGCAGAGGAGTAGAATGTTCACACTTGTCTAACAGGACAGGTTCATTGCAGAGGAGTAGAATGTTCACACTTGTCTAACAGGACAGGTTCATTACAGAGGAGTAGAATGTTTACACTTGTCTGAAAGATCAAGTTCATTACAGAGGAGTAGAATGTTCACACTTGTCTAACAGATCAGGTTCATTATAGAGAAGCAGAATGTTCACACTTGTCTAACAGGTCAGGTTCCTTACAGAGAAGCAGAATGTTCACACTTGTCTAACAGGTCAGGTTCCTTACAGAGAAGCATAATGTTCACAAGTGTCTAACAGGACAGGTTCATTACAGAGAAGCAGAATGTTCACACTTGTCTAACAGGTCAGGTTCATTACAGTGAAACAGAATGTTCACACTTGTCTAACAGGTCAGGTTCCTTACAGCGAAGCAGAATGTTCACACGTGTCTAACAGGTCAGGTTCATTACAGAGGAGTAGAATGTTCACACTTGTCTAACAGGACAGCTTCATTACAGAGAAGCAGAATGTTCACAGGTGTCTAACAGGACAGGTTCATTACAGAGAAGCAGAATGTTCACACTTGTCTAACAGGACAGGTTCATTACAGAGGAGTAGAATGTTCACACTTGTTTAACAGGACAGGTTTATTACAGAGGAGTAGAATGTTCACACTTGTCTAACAGGACAGGTTCATTACAGAGGAGTAGAATGTTCACACTTGTCTAACAGGACAGGTTCATTACAGAGGAGTAGAATGTTCACACTTGTCTAACAGGACAGGTTCATTACAGAGGAGTAGAATGTTCACACTTGTCTAACAGGACAGGTTCATTACAGAGGAGTAGAATGTTCACACTTGTCTAACAGGACAGGTTCATTACAGAGGAGTAGAATGTTCACACTTGTCTAACAGGACAGCTTCATTACAGAGAAGCAGAATGTTCACACGTGTCTAACAGGACAGGTTCATTACAGAGAAGCAGAATGTTCACACTTGTCTAACATGACAGGTTCATTACAGAGAAGCAGAATGTTCACACTTGTCTAACAGGACAGGTTCATTACAGAGGAGCAGAATGTTCACACGTGTCTAACAGGACAGGTTCATTACAGAGAAGAAGAATGTTCACACGTGTCTAACAGGACAGGTTCATTACAGAGAAGCAGAATGTTCACACTTGTCTAACATGACAGGTTCATTACAGAGGAGTAGAATGTTCACACGTGTCTAACAGGACATGTTCATTACAGAGAAGCAGAATGTTCACACTTGTCTAACAGGACAGGTTCATTACAGAGGAGTAGAATGTTCACACTTGTCTAACACGTCAGGTTCATTACAGAGGAGTAGAATGTTCACACTTGTCTAACAGGACATGTTCATCACAGAGGAGTAGAATGTTCACACTTGTCTAACAGGTCAGGTTCATTACAGAGAAGCAGAATGTTCACACGTGTATAACAGGACAGGTTCATTACAGAGGAGTAGAATGTTTACACGTGTCTAACAGGACAGGTTCATTACAGAGGAGTAGAATGTTCACACGTGTCTAACAGGACATGTTCATTACAGAGGAGTAGAATGTTCACACTTGTCTAACAGGACAGGTTCATTACAGAGGAGTAGAATGTTTACACTTGTCTAACATGTCAGGTTCATTACAGAAGAGAAGAATGTCAAGAGCTACATCCCTATGGACTCCGATAATGCCACTTGTTGAAAGTCCTACTCCATGGTAGTTCATAATTTTCTACAATAGCATACCACTTCCGTGTCTGGGCGTGACCTTATCTCCTGTTCTTTCTTGAGGTGACGTTCTTCAGTAGCGCTATCAATGACATGTTTCAGTCAGAGAGAAGTGCTCACACGAGGAGATTAACAATTCCAAGCAGAACCAATACCCGGATAGAAATGAGATTCTCAGTAAATACAGGAAGCTATCGATTTTTTCAGGGGTAGTGACAACTCCTCATCACACTACGCACCAGTTCCTACATCAAGCCGATTGACAAGCCATGTCAGCAGATGACAAGAAGGATTTAACGCAAAATGTTACTTAGTGTATGTGCCATCGATCGGAGGCGGTGGGGGGTATCGCGTCTAACAAAGCTCAATGAAAGAAACATTGCAATATTGAGGAACAAGTTCGGAAGATCAAACCATACCAGGGGCATTCCTTCAAACTGGCTGAAGTAATGGAATGACAGTTTATCATGTTATTTTTAATCAATACCAGCAACATCACTGCCGCACGCATATGCACTCTATCCACCTTTCTCCTAGTCCCGTGCCAGCACGTAGTAGCTATCATTCGCTACATGGAAAACTAATATCTTGAATGAGATTATTGGAGGGACTCGGCAGAAACCATAACACCAGCTCTCTTTCATCCGTCAGTCATATGCATAATCGCGCCTATGGGAATCAAAATTAGTGTGGAGCTATTGTTCACTATGAAGGGACTGTAGCGCGTCAAGTGGAATGCTAAGTACTTTCTGTATTCGGATTTCACAGTGACCTTTTAATTTTTTACATTGCCGAGATGCATTTTAAAATGACATAACATGGACTAGGGTCTTCAGCATTGCACATGATTTTCAACACAGATTAACATGCATACTGCTGATGTAGATTTACAATGTGCCTAATATCTTAAAGTTATATTATTGATATGCCATATGTCGTGGCCAATGAACTGTAACCAATTCTAGAATACCGATACAGGCATTTAGCCCATTCCATAGTCACAATGTGAACCCGCTTATTAACCCAGCAAAGTACTTTCATAGGTTTTTAGCGTGGGAAAGTAATTTTATAATGAGCAATCAGAATATGATCGTCGTCATCGCGGGATTAGATATCACTATGTCGAAATTGAGCACGAGTGACACACGCCATGACGTAACAATACCACTTGTGACGACGCCATGACGTAACAATATTACTTGTGACGACGCCATGATGTAACAATATCACTTGTGTCGACGTCATGACGTAACAATAGCACTTGTGTCGACGCCTTGACGCAACAATACCACTTGTGACGACGCTGTGGCTAACACTACCACTTGTGCCGACGCCATGACGTAACGATGCCACTTGTGACGACGCCATGATGTAACAATATTACTTGTGACGATACCATGACGTAACAATACCACTTGTGTCGACGCCATGACGTAACAATACCACTTGTGATGACGCCATGATGTAACAATACAATTTGTGACGACGACATGACGTAACAATACCACTTGTGTCGACGCCATGACGTAACAATGCCACTTGTGACAACGCCATGACGTAACAATACCACTTGTGACGACGCTGTGGCTAACACTACCACTTGTGCCGACGCCATGACGTAACGATGCCACTTATGACGACGCCATGATGTAACAATATTACTTGTGACGATACCATGACGTAACAATACCGCTTGTGTCGACGCCATGACGTAACAATACCACTTGTGGTGTCACCATGATGTAACAATACC
Organism: Chaetoderma sp. LZ-2023a; assembly: GCA_034401795.1. NCBI lineage: Eukaryota > Metazoa > Mollusca > Caudofoveata > Chaetodermatida > Chaetodermatidae > Chaetoderma > Chaetoderma sp. LZ-2023a. The sequence goes on from CM067372.1 coordinate 14,639,213, forward strand.
ACTTGTGACGAAGCCTTGACGTAACAATACCACATGTGATGAGGCCATGGCTAACAATACCACTTATGACGACGCCTTGACGTAACAATACCAGTTGTGATGACGCCATGACTTAACAATACCACCTGTGACGGCGCCGTGACGTAACAATACCACATGTGACGACGCCTTGATGTAACAGTACCACTTGTGATGACGCCTTGACGTAACAATACCATTTGTCTCGACGCCATGACGTAACAATACCACTTGTGACGACGCCATGGCTAACAATACCACATGGGGTGACACCATGACGTAACAATACCACTTGTGACGACGCAATGACGTAACAATACCACTTGGGACGACACCATGGCGTAACAATACCACTTGTGTCGACGACATGACGTAACAATACAACTTGGGACGACGCCATGACGTAGCAACACCACATGTGACGACGCCGTGACGTAACACTACCATTTGTGACGACACCATCACGTAACAATACCACTTGTGACGTCGAGTAGTATATAAGATATTTTTTGGTAATGCCTAATGTTAGCTATGTACAAACTATACTTTGATTAATGCAAATCTTTCTCTGAGATTAAACTGCAAATACTATATTTTTGGCCTAAGACGTTGTACCGCAATTTCCGTTTATTTGATAAATACTATCTCAGAATCGGTCCCTTTAAATATCACGATTACCAACCTCGTCGAAAGATATCATTTTGCACTCACTTTAACTGTACCGCATCCACGTACCCTGAATATATACCAGGTTCGTAGCGTAATGATATGGTGCACAATTTGGATGTTTGTATGGGATGTGGGTTCAGCCCGCCCGTGGATGTGAGCTGAGACACCACCTCCTACAATCTGAGGTGTAAACATTCTTATTCTGCCTCCTCTAAATGTAGTTGGACATGGAGGGATACGATTTTTGACATCATAATTAATTAAATCACTATTTAGATGATACCAAAATCATAATGGCACATAGCAGCGCATAGTTCGACACTAGTGTACACATTATTTCTTTGATGAATTTATACTTTATTAAGCATTCTGTTGAACATTTTGAAAAGTAATTTGATGAAGAGATGTTACTGCCATTGGTAGCAACAGCACCATGTTCAATTATTTTCTAAATATCCAATAGTTTCCCTGTATTCATTCTGGATAGTCAGGTCTCAAATGTTTTTTATCGCTTCCTATATGCTTGAAATAACGGTGCCGCTTAGCTAGAAATGTGCGCGGCATAGCTTTAAATGTTCGGGGCATAGCTAGAAATGTGCGGGAAATAGTTAGACATGTGAGGGCTATAGCTATATATGTGCCTGTGGTATAGCTATACATGTGCGGGGCAGAACTAGAAATGTGCGGTGTATAGCTATCCATGTGAGGTGTATAGCTATCCATGTGAGGTGTATAGGTAGACATGTGCGGGTTATAGCTAGACATGTACGGGTTATAACTAGACATGTGAGGGGTATAGCTAGACATGTGAGGTGTATAGCTATCTAGACATGTGCGGGGCATAGCTAGACATGTGCGGGGTATAGCTAGACATGTGCGGGGTGTAGCTATCCATGTGAGGTGTATAGCTATCCATGTGCGGTGTATAGCTAGACATGTGCGGGGAATAGCTAGACATGTGCGGGGTAAAGCTAGACATGTGAGGTGTATAGCTTTCCATGTGATGTGTATAACTATCCATGTGAAGTGTATAGCTATCCATGTGAGGTGTATAGCTAGACATGTGCGGGTTATAGCTAGACATGTGCGGGGTATAGCTAGACATGTGCGGGTTATAGCTAGACATGTGTGGGGTATAGCTAGACGTGTGCGGGGCAGAGCCAGAAATGTGCGGTGTATAGCTATCCATGTGAGGTGTATGGCTAGACATGTGCGGGTTATAGCTAGACATGTGCGGGTTATAGCTAGACATGTGAGGTGTATAGCTAGACATGTGCGGGTTATAGCTAGACACGTGCGGGGGTATAGCTAGACATGTGAGGTGTATAGCTATCCATGTGAGGTGTATAGCTAGACATGTGCGGGGTATAACTATCCATGTGAAATGTATAGCTATCCATGTGAGGTGTATAGCTAGACATGTGCGGGTTATAGCGAGACATGTGAAATGTATAGCTATCCATGTGAGGTGTATAGCTAGACATGTGTGGGTTATAGCGAGACATGTGAGGTGTACAGCTATCCATGTGAGGTGTATAGCTAGACATGTGCGGGGTATAGCTATCCATGTGAGGTGTATAACTATCCATGTGAAGTGTATAGCTATCCATGTGAGGTGTATAGCTATCCATGTGAGGTGTATAACTATCCATGTGAAGTGTATAGCTATCCATGTGAGGTGTATAGCTAGACATGTGCGGGGTATAGCTATCCATGTGAGGTGTATAGCTATCCATGTGAGGTGTATAGCTAGACATGTGCGGGTTATGGCTAGACATGTGCAGGTTATAGCTAGATATATGAGGGGTATAGATAGACATGTGTGGGTTATAGCTAGACAAGTGAGATGTATAGCTATCCATGTGAGGTGTATAGCTAGACATGTGCGGGTTATAGCTAGACATGTGCCGGGTTTAGCTAGACATGTGAGGTGTATAGCTATCCATGTGAGGTGTATAGCTTGACATGTGCGGAGTATAGCTAGACATGTGAGGTGTATAGCTAGACATGTGCGGGTTATAGCTAGACATGTGCGGGTTATAGCTAGACATGTGCCGGGTTTAGCTAGACATGTGAGGTGTATAGCTATCCATGTGAGGTGTATAGCTTGACATGTGCGGGGTATAGCTAGACATGTGAGGTGTATAGCTAGACATGTGCGGGTTATAGCTAGACATGTGCGGGTTATAGCTAGACATGTGAGGTGTATAGCTAGACATGTGCGGGTTATTGCTAAACATATGCGGGGCATAGTTATGCATGTGCGGGTTATAGCGAGACCAGTGTGGGGCATAGCTAGACATGTGTGGAGAATAGCTAAACATGTGCGTGTTATAGTTAGACATGTTCGGATTATATTTAGACATGTGCGTGATATAGCTAGACATGTGTGTGTTATAGCTACACATGTGGGAGGCATAGATAGACATGTGCGGGGCATAGCTAGGCATGTGCAGGGCTTAGATGGACGTGTGCGGGTCGTAGCTAGGCATGTGCGTGGCATAAATAGACATGAGCGGGCCATAGCTAGACACGTGCGGGGCATAGCCAGAAATGTGTAGGGTATATCTAGAAATGTGTGGGGCATAGCTAGACACGTGCGGGGCATAGCCAGAACTGTGCGGGGCATAGATAGAAATGGATCCCACTATTACGATACTACATGAGATAAGATCAACTTTCCAGTTATTTCTAACCTAGTCTCATTATATGGCCTATAAAGTACCATCAACTTTCCAGTTAACTAGTCTCAGAATCTGTCCTATAAAGTACCATCAACCTTCCAGTTAACTAGTCTCAGAATCTGTCCTATAAAGTACCATCAACCTTCCAGTTAACTAGTCTCAGAATCTGTCCTATACCTATAAAGTACCATCAACCTTCCAGTTAACTAGTCTCAGAATCTGTCCTATAAAGTACCATCAACCTTCCAGTTAACTAGTCTCAGAATCTGTCCTATAAAGTACCATCAACCTTCCAGTTAACTAGTCTCAGAATCTGTCCTATAAAGTACCATCAACCTTCCAGTTAACTAGTCTCAGAATCTGTCCTATAAAGTACCATCAACCTTCCAGTTAACTAGTCTCAGAATCTGTCCTATAAAGTACCATCAACATTCCAGTTAACTAGTCTCAGAATATGTCCTATAAAGTACCATCAACCTTCCAGTTAACTAGTCTCAGAATCTGTCCTATAAAGTACCATCAACTTTCCAGTTATTTCCAAACTGGTCTCACTACCTGCCATATAAAGTACCATCAACTTCCCAGTTATTTCTCAACTAGCTACATTACCTGTCCTATAAAGTACCATCAACTTTCCAGTTATATCTCAACTAGTCACAATACCTGTCCTACGAAGTACTATCAACTTTCCAGTTATTTCTAACCTAGTCGCAATATATGTCCCATAAAGTACCATCAACGTTCCAGTTATTTCTAAGCTGATCTCAGTAGCCGCCCTATAAAGTACCATCAACTGTCCAGTTGTTTCTAACCTAGTCTCAGTAGCTGTCCTATAAAGTACCATCAGCGTTCCGGTTATTTCTAAACTAGTCTCATTATATGTCCTAAAAAGTGCTGTATCGTGTAAGTGCAAGCATACAGTGATTGATAAGACAATGATGTAGCAACTATTCTATCAAACTGATCTAGTGTTGATCATCATCTCACGGAAATGGAGGATGAATGTTAGTCGCGGTACTTATTTGACAAATTAGTGTACAATAAAACACTGGTCTTGCGTTCTTTACAAATGAAGTGTTATTGACCACGAGACCTTCCCTAGATTGTAATAAATGAGGATGTCATCCCGATCATATCTACCTTGCACGAACTGCTGATCCTATTATCCTGCAGTCGAAAAAACGATAAGGATATAAGAAAGACAAATGAGGCCAACGTCAAATATGTCATATCTTTCTGAAATGTTCAGGGTTATAATGACCAACATAGTATATGTGTGATTAGCAAGGCAAATAAACTGAATTGTGATTCAGTATTAATTCTTCCATTTTACGTGTTGGTAGCAGCTCAATAAGTCGCCATGTCACTCAGTAAGTCGGTCGGTGGGTCGGTCGGTCGGCCAATCAGCCAGCAAACCAGCCAGCCAGTCAGCCAGCCAGCTAGCTAGGCACAAAAGCATATTCAGGGCTGTCGGGTCAAGAGATATTGGTTTACATTAATAAAAGTTTGGTAAATGGTTTCCGTGGAGTCTTGAAGATGTATTATAAATTTGGGGTAGAAATGGCAACGTTTAAGGCCACAGGATACTATGATGATTTTGAATACTATGAGCCTGAAAGCCACCTAGTTATCAATAACGTCTGTTCAACTGGATGGATCATAACCAGATGTTGACCAAAGTTTGCCTTACCCTCCCGAAGATGTGCCATAAATACCTGGCTAAAATGGCAACGGTCACTGCCATGGTGACTAAAATGATAAAATGATTTTTTTAAACCATGTGCATGAAAGACACATTTTCATGTATTGCATGTCTCAGGCATATAATAGAACAAATGTAGGTCATTGAGATCTTAGTGTGACCTACTTTTCACGATTCGCCCGCAGCTACCGATATTCTAACGACCTTGTTCTAATTAGCTATACATTTTCTAAGCCTTAACTGCCATTGAATAATGGCTATAAGAAATGCGTTGTATTATATAATTGGTTGAAAAGAACTTGACCATTAGGTTTTTGACCAATGTGTGAGCACGTCCAAATTCTGGTCCTGAAGGTGACCTAAAAATACACGTCTCAACATTATTAGTATTGTTGACCTTGACATTGGCTCGGCTTATCATCTATGATGTTGGCAATGAAAATTGAATGCAACATTTCGATCAAACTTGATATACTGTTTTCGAACATAACTGACTGGACTACATATCCTATCATTATTTATATTTAGAATGGGTTGTTTATGACCATTTATACCCTATAGGTCATTGTTTTCAAAGGTCAAAAGCATGTGTAATATTGATCCAGATTTCTGCAGACATTGCAAGCGATTGAATAGTATGTCTTCATATGTGATAGCTTATCATGCGATTGACATATACCGTTCACATTGAATTTTATTCATGAAACCTCTTTCTGTCACGAATAAACAGGCATCAAAGGTTGATTAGTTCTGTTAGATGATTGTGATTGTACCAGGTTTAACCATTTCATATTTGTCATAGCACAGCTTCACTATTGCTTGACGCGAGTGGATGGATAGCTGCTGTGTTTGTGAAAGGTGGTGTTGCTAAAACATCTGCCTTTTGGTAGCAACATCCTCCATAACAATGCCATTCGCAAGATGAACATCGGTTTATATATCTTGCATTAATGTTAATTACTGTATTCTAAAGCCATAATAGTAATAACATCCTCCAACTGCAATCAGTTATTTTGACCAGTGTGTTTTGTCCTCAGCCAAAGCCTTTCGTTGCCTCAGGTCCATTCATGATCAGGCTTCAATACTAAGCAGTAATCTGATTTAGAATTTCATGAGGAAACCATCTTTCTCCAGGCACGGACGCTTTAAATCAACAGACATTTTGAAGGAACACTCACTATTGATTATTTAGTATAATTCATTGTCCCTCGAGTGAAATCTATAAGATAATAACCATGAGACAATTTCATCCATCTTCTGACTGATATAATAGATGTATTGTCCCCGAACTGAATCTTTCTATTCAAGAACAGCAGTAAGATGGCGACATATCACGGAATGGCTCTTGAATAGACTCATTTACTCCATTATGTTTGTTCCATTTCATTCAGACGGCTCACTGTACTGGAATGATTGAACATCAAAGCGTCTGTTACATTCATTGGTGGCTCAGAGCGATATCCTATTGAATAGAGGGAATCGCCAGGCAAGGTTGTTCCACGCTGTTGCGAGAGATTATTAAAGTGAAAATGCAGCTTGTTTTTATAAATACGCACACAATAATAACACACGTACTCTGTCGTCTCAGGTAAACAAGGTGGGTTCATCATTAAATACTGAGAATATGATTTTCGAAAGAATTATATGTCCTGCGTTTCACCGCGTCATTAATTTTTTGTTCTTATATTCTGTGTTGGAAAATCTATGTACATCAGAAATACACGGCCAGTCTTTATTGCTTACCGGATCTGTCATACTCAAGTATCTGCAGTCAGAAGAAAAATATTTCACTTGTTAGCTAACGTCGCAATCAAATGATAGAGGGCCGACGCGAAGGTGGAAAGATCCCAACAGTAAGTGTATCAATTGTAAGTCTTTGGTGAAATTACGATTAAATATACATTCTTTTGAACATTTTAAAACTAATTCGACTGGGAGTCGTCGCTATCCCTGACGACAACAACAACACGAAGTCAACTTACGAGCATGGTTTCAGAATATTCGGCAGCTTACCTGTATCGCTACCGTTATATTGGAATTTAGGATTCAGTATCAAAGATTACATATCCTAGCATTATTGAAGAGGTGACGAGTGTGCAGAAGTGAGATTCATGCAGGATGAGACAAACAAGAGATGCGGCACCACCATATCTAGACTGGAAATTAACTTGTTCCATTGCTATGCGGCGCGCCGGAAGCGGTGGATTATTATGGCATTTATGGTAGTGTTATTGAAATCTATGGGTAGAGTGATAAGACTTGTTAAGTAAAGATTGCGACGACAATGTGATTCAAGACTTTGCTTATGGTTCAGTCAGTGTATTAAAAAGCATCACACGCTTCGGTAAAAAGCAAAGAAGAATAAGAAGAGAATCCCAACTAGCCATTCTGCTAACAATTACAGATACATCTATTTAGAAAGCTGAAATAAAAAGGAATTGCATGTCCTCATAACTCGGGTTTTAGCATAATATACATGGATCGCAAAGATGAATGTGCTACGGACCAATCATAGAGATACTGACTCGAATGGTCTTGCTACCAGGTGATGATGAATCATTGGAATAATAATAAAAATAATAATAATAATAATAATAATAATAATAATAATAATAATAATAATAAAGTAACACGTGTGTCCATCTCAAAGTCAGCACTATACAACGCGTGTACGACGGTTTCCCCATCTGTGAGAGTAGCCCAGCAGCGATGGTCAATGTTTGGCTATGTTCATGTAGATGCCAGATGAGACCACCCCCACCAGCTCTCGCAGAATGCATTGGAATTTGCTGTAATGGGTGCTAACAAATATAAGGAAAGGACTACATAGCACCAACTGGTTAAGACCTTTGCGACCAGAACTCAAAACGTGATCTTATATTACTAAGGATGGAAAGAATTGGAATGATCTTAGAATGCTCACAAAAGAGTGTACAAATTTTATAAGTTTGAGGAAAGTTGACAGTGGGGAAGCTTGAGGAAAGCTGACAGTGGAGAAGCTTGAGGAAAGCTGACAGCGGAAAAGCTTTGAAGAAAGCTGATAGTGGAGAAGATTGAGGAAAGCTGATATTGCCGATGAATGAGGTTTCCACTCCTTCCAGCCGCAGAAAATTTCCCTCATCATGTGCGTTCATTCATTGTTCTCACTATAATCTTTAAATCACAACAAAGGCGCCGAGTGCGTCAATAACATAGGATACTGGCGTGCGTTTTAACACTATAGGATACTGGCGTGCGTTTTAACGCGATAGGATACTGGCGTGCGTTTTAACATCATAGGATACTGGCGTGCGTTTTAACTTCGTAGGATGCTGACATGCATTTTAACATCATAGGATACTGGCGTGCGTTTTAACACCATAGGATGCTGGCGTGCGTTTTAACATCATAGGATGCTGATGTGCGTTTCAACAGCGTAGGATACTGGTGTGCGTTTTAACATCATAGGATGCTGGCGTGCGTTTTAACATCATAGGATACTGGCGTACATTTTAACATCATAGGTTGCTGGCGTGCGTTTGAACATCATAGGATGCTGACGTGCGTTTCAACATCGTAGGATACTGGCGTGCGTTTTAACATCATAGGATGCCAGCGTGCGTTTTAACATCATAGGATGCTGACGTGCGTTTTAGCATCATAGGATGCTGACGTGCGTTTTAACATCATAGGATGCTGACGTTCGTTTTAGCATCTTAGGATACTGACGTTCGTTTTAGCATCATAGGATGCTGACGTGCGTTTTAGCATCATAGGATGCTGACGTGCGTTTTAGCATCATAGGATGCTGACGTGCGTTTTAGCATCATAGGATGCTGCGTTCCTTTTAGCATCATAGGATGCTGACGTGCGTTTTAGCATCATAGGATGCTGACGTGCGTTTTAGCATCATAGGATGCTGACGTGCGTTTTAGCATCATAGGATGCTGACGTGCGTTTTAGCATCATAGGATGCTGCGTTCGTTTTAGCATCATAGGATGCTGACGTTCGTTTTAGCATCATAGGATGCTGACGTTCGTTTTAGCATCATAGGATGCTGACGTGCGGTTTAGCATCAGAGGTTTACACAGTTAGTACAAGTTGAGCTTAATGTAAAAGTGAAGCTAAAGGGAGCAATACCAAAGCTTTGTAAGAAACAAGTGTACATAGCATTCATGCCCTCAAATATCAGGCATTGCCCATATGCTTGAGATTTTGACGCCACCACCCCCACGCCCACCATCAATTAAGGGCTCTCTGTAGACGGCAATTGAAATAGTCTCGCGATATTTATTGGCAATACTAATTATGCGTGTGCGCGTGTGTGTGCATGCGTGCGTGTGCGTGTGCGCTTGCGTGTTTGGGTGTGATGATATGGGTGCGTGCCTGTGCTCGTAAATATTACAATGAATGTCTGATAATTATGCTTGATAGATCGAATGTCCGCCTATTGGTGGGGAGTGAAACAGACTTACTTTTGTTAACATCACAGAGCAGAGACAATGTGTCCCATGAATAACAATCATCACTATGCCGCCAGTGCTATGTGCGTGTTATATCAGGTGTAAATATTGCCAAAGGAAACTACTCGATTAATCCATTAGTCCTTTGTTCATTTATCTATTTACCTGATTATGACGCCTTTGAATGGTATACAGGGTGCGCTATGGGAATCGCTAACCTGTATACACGGTGCACTACGGGAATCGTTGACATGACACATGTCCTCGGAGAATGAATGATGAATACAAATACTATAGCTATAAGGACATAAACATCTAGCAATGCAGAATTTGAAATGAATAGCTAGGACAATTATACTATAGGCCGGATCGGGGTGGGGTGGTGTTGGGGTGGGGGTGGTGTGAGGGTAGGGGTTGTAGCACTACAGCGTATTTGCAATCATGCGTTCGAGCGTTCCGTGATTGTGGGGTTCTGGTTACTTAGTTATTGTAACTGCTTATTATGGGTTTCAATCCATAAACTGCTAGGAACCTCCCCAGCCCACTCACATGGCATTATGCATCGTGCTTATGACGTCATACCCCGCGTCATTGACTGTTGTTACGTCATAGCGAATGAAGTGAGCGTATATAGATAACATGTACGTACGTGTAATGAGGAAAAATCAACAGAAAATGAGACAGGGAACCAGGCTAAAGTGCATATGCCATGCGACTGAGAAACCTTCGTTTCTGGTCGCGAGCTTTTTTTTGCATCCCGTTTCGGCTTATGGTAAAGCTTTCGTGGTTCTTCATGGGCCCTCGTTGCATTATGGGATATGGTTCTTCATTATGCGTATGTTCCCCTAATTATTTTAGGGCAACCTACTGCAAATTTTCAACGTCCAAAATTTGTGTGATATTGTTATCACGCAATAGCGCACATTTATTTCAGAATGAAAAACGGTTAAATCGTCTGATGCAGACCAGGTACAAGCTTTATTTATTCCTATTTATGTGTCTGTAAATGCAATATGTTTGGTTGACTGTCTCGTATTATTTGTAATGCTCATGGCCGTGGAAAAGGTCGTTGTTGTCAATGTCGTCTGTGTTTAGCGCCGATAGCAGGAAATTTAAGGCCGGGTACCACGCGATTCGCACCCGGATGGAATTCATGTATATACTCGCAGACATGGATTAATTCCGGTTTCTTGTAGCGTATGTCTGGATAAATGCGATCTAAAAATTCTAGCGGCGTCATTTCATTATGACATCATAGTTACTATGGCCTTGTTTGTATTTCCCCAAATAGCGAGGAGCACCGCGCTACGTCGGTAGGCCTACAGGTTTTATAAAGTTATTGGACTGGCGCAACTATTTAATGGTGTAGCCCCAGGTAAAAGATGCAATAATGCTGGCGGATATCACTGACAATGGGCAGACGCATTGTTGTGAATATCGTGGACCTGATTTACCAGAATGCCCTCCAAGCTAGATTAAAAATTATCTTCGAATGTACTATACATGGGCATACGTATTTAGGACATTTCAACCCTATACAAATTCGTCCTATTGTTTTAAGCCATAAATGGTGTCTGCGTTCGCTTATAGGCAACGCCTATTTTCATATTAATTAAATGACATCAATTGTGCTCAAGTTCGCGAAGTCAGTTTGCTGGCTTACTGAACATGTGCAGTTGCTATACCCAAGAGAACGCCGTTTAGTCGACTATAGTTCGTTGGTGTAAAACACCATGATTGTAACCTTAAAACACTTATACACATCAACGTTGAATTACGTGTGTTAACGATATATAAATTACAATTTCTATTACAGAATGTTTTGTGACACTACAGTAATAAGTCTTATTTAAATCATTCTAGCGAGGGCCGTCTAACGCCAATTTCTTTCATAACGGATAATCCTCCTCTTGAGAGGAGAACCAACGCAATGTGGTTAACAGTCCGAAATCAACATCAGAATATTAAAATGTATATAATGCAACATAGACACGTCTAGAAAGTAAACTTACTTACAGCTCATGAGACAACCTTTTATAAAGAAGGAAGATGTAGATTTAAGCACATGATGAAGAGCAAGTTGATTTAATTGTTGTGGAAGTAGATTAAAAAGAAAGCGTCGACGACTGTACGCATCATATCAAAGTCTTCTGCTGAGATATTGAATGTGGTAAACCAGATCTGGGTTGTTTTGGCAGGCACCAAGTTGAAACTAGTTCGGTGCAGTCGATGATAAGCTGGGGAAGGAGTTCAGTATCGTGGCAAGGCGAACCCACGTTGCAGCTCCAACTTGTTCGACAATCAGGAGCTTAAGCTGTGACAGATAATGGTGTCTGTGGTGATGTAGGGCTCCACAACGCAATAGAAAGTGTGAGTAGTCCTCAGTATCTGCTTGACATAGACGAGAAGTAGGATTAGTAGCATTCTGATTGAACTTGCTGAGTGCAGATTGAACAAGGCCCGTCCCTGTTGCAAGTCTGGTTTTGGTGGCACTTATTTCAACATCTTCGGTAACATTTTGGACAGACTCAACTGATAAATGCTGTTTGCCAATAGATACATTGGATGTAGTTAGATGTATTAGCGCACCTTTGGAGCTGCATTCCGTAGCTAGGATAATGTCCTGATGAGTGCCAACGTCACAGCTAACAGCTGTTTTGCAAACAGCCTTGGTTGGCCTATTCAGAATTAAATGCTCTATTGTTGGTAGGTCATATCTTTCCAGAAGCTTAATAACATGTGTGAACCAACTCTTGGAATTCTTGTCTTTCAATGCCGTTTGTCATACTAGAACTGATTGAGGACGTCATTGTTGCTCATATGAATTCTTCCTAATAGTGAAAGTTGTCGTGTATGAAGTTCAGCTGTTAATGGTCTAGCACCAAGTAGGAGATAGACAGTACATACGGCAGTGCGGACTAGAAGGACCTGTATCCTTATAAGTGTATCAATGACGGATTTTTCGAGTGTGTCTAGCTGCTGTTTGTTGAAAACAAATATTCCCAATCCATACAAGAGTCGAGTTAGCGCTCAATATGCGGTGGCATGTCCAAGGTGATAACCCATTTGTTCAATGAAAATGTGTTCCAGTTAGACTGTAAAGAAAGAGTTATCCTAGCATAAGATACCCCTTCTTGAACATTCACTTTTGACTCATGAGAGGCAGTGCAGACCAATCCCAGCTGTCTAGTCATTGGCGATAATAATACTACAATTTTGCCGAGATGCCATGATGGTAACTCTGCTGAAGCTCTTTGGGAATGGAATTAATGAGAATAGTTGACTTTGCTGTGTGACCTATGTATCTTTCCCGAGCTGAATCTTAATAAGTGATGTCAAGCATACACTGAAGTTCTTGTTGCGAATTGCTTATGAGGGTTAGATCATCAGCAACAATTGGGCAGCCTACATATTGGGTGCCATAAATGATCCCAGTTATAGTGATAGTTCAGGTTGTTGCAGTAGGCAGTTGATAAACAACTATACAGTATAGCCGTGTAGAAAGAGTTCCGCCTTGTCTGCCTCCTTGATGGATTGGAAAAAAATAACTTAAAGATTGTTTCAATTTTACTGTTGCAGTTAGACCAGAGAATGGCTGTCAGTTATGTGGAGCTGACGGAAGTTAATGTCTTGTTCATAGAACATACATTTAAGAGATTTGTGTTCCACGACAGCAAAGGCTTGTTGCGTATCAAGAAAGGCGATTTACAGAGGAATGTTTAGTTCTTTGCATTTAACAAAAGCTTCAGAGAATACCAGACCTGTCGTCAGTGGAGAAAGTCCCTTCGTAAAACCAAATTGGAGATTTGACTGATGCTGTGGTAGCTGATAGTAATTTTAGCCAGAATAGCATAGTCGAGGATCTTTCCTAGTTGAGATGTGACAGTGATACCGCCGTAGTTAGCAAAGTCTAATGGGTCTTTTCCATTTTTGTGAACTGGAGACATTACACCACCTTTAAAGCTGACAGGTATCTGCTTTGAGCTCAGATTAATGTTGAGCAGATGAACAGATATGCCATCTTTACGCATGGAGTTAAAGGATAATATTGGTGGGCTGTATAATGCGTTAACTAACATTAACTAACATTAACTAACACGCCCGGCTAATACTGATCATTTCCTGTGAATTTATTTATAGAATAAGTTAAATTAAATATGTTAGATTTCGATGACACACATTTGTGTTTAATACAAAATATAAAAATGATTGGGTTTAACTTTTGCCGTATGAAGAATTTCACAATAGCGTGCATCGAGCGAATACGGTAATTCCGATCGCATTGGGTAGTTCAGGATCATGCAATTAGCTGTCAGTTTGACGAGTATGAAAGAATATTATTTAACCAATCTTTTCACATTGCCATGCTTTGACAAGTCCGAAAACACGAATGTCATCTTCTTCTTTTCGATCGCTGGTATCACACTTGGAGAGCCGTTCTCAAGATGAAATCTGTGATTTTCTGTAGTTCTTCCACAGGCCCATACAGCTTTTCAAGAAAAGAGGTTGACAAAGGCCAGATCACTTCTCTCAGCAGCTGATACGTACTGCAACATTGAAGTATGTGCTCTGTGGTCTGTTCTGCTTCTCCACAAGGACAAGCGGACGATGTCGTAAGGTGGAACCGCCTGTACATGTGTTGGTTTAGTCTGTTATGTCCAGTTCTGAGACGAAAAATGGTCACTTGCTCTGGCCTCGAGAGATGATGGTAGGCATTTTCTGATTGAGGTGTTCTATAAAGTGACTTGATGATAGTCTTCATCTCTGTATGTGTAACCATGTATTCTGTCTGATTCTCTTCTGCACCCATCTTTGCCATCTTGTCTGCTTCCTCATTTCCTTGGACTCCACAGTGTGAGGGGATCCACTGCAATGCTATCCGAAAGCATTTGATGGTTTGTAATGCTTCTTCAAGTTGTGGCAGCTTACCTTTGGTGATAGCCTCAAGGACGGAGCGGGCATCAGATAAAAAGACAATCTGTGCAATAGGGTCTGCTGTTCTGCTGATGGTATTAGCTGCATGGACCAGTGCTTCGACTTCAGCTCTGTAGTTTGTACAGTGTTTGCCTGTCGGTATTGTAGCTGACTCATGTTGTCCGTTTGGATACTGTATGTACAGTCCGGCACCTCCCCTCCTAATTGCATCTTTGGCTGATCCATCTGTGTAGATCCTTATCCATGTCTCCTGAGGGTACATTACTTCCAGCTTGGCTAGGGTCAGGGCCTTCTTGCTCACCTTACTGTGTTCTTCTTTGGTTGTGAGATGAGGTACTGTGGTGCGAATAGCTATGTTCTCTAGTTTGTTTTCCCAGGGTGGAGGATCAAGGGTGTGGTTTGGGTCTTCTACATGTGCTGGCAACATTTCTTGGTGTTTCCTTTGAAGTGCTTTTGTCTCTTTCACAAAACTTGATCTTTTGAGTCGTCCTAATGACAGCTGTGCTTGCCTGATCTTCATCGGGTGGTTGTTGAATGATTTGAACTTTGCAGCTTGGATCAGTGCTTTGCATTCCCTTCCTTCACCAAGTGGCGGGGGATGCCTGCTGTCTGCTCCATTTTTTCTATTGGTGTTGATCTCATTCCACCAGTGATGATGCGCAGTGCCTGGTTTTTTACTCTGTCGAGGTTCTGTTGATGAGATTTAGCTGCTGTCATCCATGAGCTGGATCCATACTCAAGGTGTGGTCGTACGGCACCTAGGTAGATGGGCTTGAGGATCCTTTCATTGGCACCCCACTTTGTTCCTGCCAGCTTCCTCATGATGTTTAGCTTTCTTCTGGCCTTTGCCTCTGCGGTCTGGATGTGCTCCTTCCATGTTAATCTTCTGTCACCGGTGACTCCCAGGTATGTCTGCTGGTCCTCGTACTCGAGTGGAGTACCGCCCAGTGTCAGATTGCCAACCTTGGTTTTGGTGGACAGTGAGAATAGCATGGCTGATCATTTTTCTTTGTTGATGGTAATACACCAGCGATTGGCCCAATCTGTAATTCTATCCAAGGCGAGCTGCATTCTGTATGTGGCAGTCGTTGTGTACTCCTCGGTGCACCAGAGTACGAGGTCATCTGCATAGAGGGCTGCTTGGATCCCATTGGGCAGCTCTGCTACAATGTCATTGATGAAGAGTATGAACAGAGTTGGTGATAATACTCCGCCCTGTGTTACCCCCTGTCTCAGCAATACATTCTGTCCAGATTGTCCATCCACCAGCACCCTAGCTCTGCGATTGTGTAGGTATGACTTGGTCCATCGGAACATGTTGCCACCGATGCCTGTGCGCCGGAGCTTCACGAGGAGGCCATCCTTCCACACCTTGTCAAATGCCTTCTGCAGATCGATAAAGGCAGCTAGCATCACCTTCTTGGCTTGAAAAGTGTCCTCTATGACCTGTGCAAGATGTGTTGTTTGATCTTCTGTGCTCCTGTATCTTCTGAAGCCAGCCTACTTTGAAACTATAATGTTCTCCGACTCCAGGTACCACTGCAACCGCTGGTTGATGATGCCCTCCATGGTCTTGCATATGCAGCTTGTATGACTGATAGGACGGTAGCTCAGCACTTTCGTCTTGTTTTTCCCTTTTTACAGAATAGGCGTCATTCTGGCTTCCTTCCAGCACTGAGGAACCTCTCCATTGGTCCAACTGAGATTAAAGATGTCTAGCAACTTGCGGAGAGATGCATTACCAAGGTGTTGGATCATTTCATTCGTAATGCCATCTGGCCCGGAAGATTTCTTCTTCTTCAATTGGCGGATAGCCTGATTCAGTTCTGCTAAACTAATGTCAACTTTCATTGCATCGTGAGTGTTGGTGTCTGTTCTTTCCTTTTGCTCTTTTCTAACCTCTTTTTGACGCATTCGTGGTATAGAAATGTTGCTTTCTTTTGCATATGCCTTCGCAAAGGCATCTGCAGCCATCTTTCCTGACAGTGTTTGTCCATCTTCTTCAAGAGTAATCTTCTCTCCCCTGACACCCTCATCATTCAGTGCTTTAGTCAGTCTCCATAGCTTTGTGGTGTCTCTCTCTACATTAAACCATGCCGTCTTTTCCCTCCAGCTTCTTCTTTTGGCCTCCAGCTTCGTGTGAAAGGCATCAATTACATACTAACATGTGCTGTCTATAGAAGCAATTTTCGGTAAATTTTCAAGATTAAATTTTGGTGGTTAAATTGTTAATTGCGACAGGGCAT
The DNA here is from genome assembly GCA_034401795.1 of Chaetoderma sp. LZ-2023a. Taxonomy (NCBI): domain Eukaryota; kingdom Metazoa; phylum Mollusca; class Caudofoveata; order Chaetodermatida; family Chaetodermatidae; genus Chaetoderma; species Chaetoderma sp. LZ-2023a. The sequence continues at coordinate 14,655,910 of CM067372.1, forward strand.
TTATTATGCATTAAATGTTGGAAATCTGACACAGAAGACCACTGTAGCCTATCCCTCCATCATATGACGTCATAATCAAGTACGTGACGTGTAGAATGACGTCACAATTAATGACGTCATTATGACGTCATAAATGACGTAGGTAAGTACGTCACGAACGCATAATTGAAGACGGACTGTGCATTGTTGTACGAATTGTATGTCTTTATTATTTAATTAATATCTTGTTGAATATTTTGAAACCAATTTGACTGGGCGCTGTTGCTGCCATAGGAAGAAACAGCACACAGTCAAATTAGTTACAAAATAGTCAACAACTTACCTGTATAACTGGGTGGGTGGGTGGGTGGGTGGGTGGGGATGGGGTGGAGGTGCTACCGCCACTGTTGTACTTGCCCTTTCATTGTGTATTTGCAACGTATTATGCGTGTGCTATATAATAACGATCCTAACTGGCGATGTTAAATACATCGATGGCAACGATAATTAGTTGGGCCAGCCCTGGCGAAATATGTTTTGGAGAGAATTCTGACTATTATCAGGCTATACATCCTATAAAAAATACCCAGTGAAGTGGTGTGAAATCTTTTCTGGGGTGCATCCGAATCATGGGTTGTAATTCCATTCCCAAAAGAGCTTCGGCAGAGTTACCATCATGGCATCTCGGTAAAATTGTTGTATTAGTATCGCCAATGACTAGAAAGCTGGGATTGGTCCGCACTGCCTCTCATGAGTCAAAAGTGAATGTGCAAGAAGGGGTATCTTATGCTAGGAGAACTCCTCCTTTACAGTCTAACTGGAACACATTTTCATTGAACAAATGGGTTGTCACCTTGGACATGTCATCGCATATTGAGCGATAACTCGACTCTTGTATGGATTGAGGATATTTGTTTTCAACAAACAGCAGCTAGACAAACTCGAAATATCCGTCATTGACACACTTAGAAGGATACAGGTCCTTCTAGTCCGCACTGCCATATGTATTGTCTATCTCCTACTTGGTGCTAGACCATTAACAGCTGAACTTCATACACGACAACTTTCACTATTAGGAAGAATTCTAATGAGCAACAATGACATCCTCAATCAGTCCTAGTATGACAAACGGCATTGAAAGACAAGAATTCCAAGAGTTGGTTCACACATGTTATTAAGCTTCTGGAAAGATATGACCTACCAACAATAGAGCATCTAATTCTGAATAGGCCAACCACGTCTGTTTGAAAAATAGCTGTTAGATGTGACGTCGGCACTCATCGGGACATTATCCTAGCTAGGGCATGCAGCTCAAAAGATGCGCTAATACATCTAAATACATCCAATGTATCTATTGGCAAACAGCATCTATCAGTTGAGTCTGTCCAAAATGATACGGAAGATGTTGGAAGAAGTGCCACCAAAACCAGACTTGCAACAGGGACGTGTCTTGTTCAATCCGCACTCAGCAAGTTCAATCAGAATGCTGCTAATCCTACTTCTCGTCTATGTCAAGCGGATACTGAGGATTACTCACACTTTCTATTGCATTGTGGAGCCCTACATGACCACAGACACCATTATCTGTCACAGCTTAAGCTCCTGATTGTTGAACAAGTTGGAGCTGCAACGTGGGTTCGCCTTGCCACGATACTGAACTCCTTCTCCAGCTTATCATCGACTGCACCGAACTGGTTTCAATTGGGTCCCTGCCAAACAACCCAGATCTGGTTTACCACATTCAATGTCTCATCAGAAGACGTTGATATGATGCGTACAGTCGTCGACACTTTCTTTTTAATCTACTTCCACACCAATTAAACCAACTTGCTCTTCATCATGTGCTTAAATCTACATCTTCCTTTTTTATATAAGGTTGTCACATAAGCTGTAAATAAGTTTACTTTCTAGACGTGTCTATGTTGCATTATAGACATTTGAATATTCTGATGTTAATTTCGGACTGTTAACCACATTGCGTTGGTTCTCCTATCAAGAGGAGGATTATCCGTTATGAAAGAAATTGGCGTTAGACGGCCCTCGCTAGAATGATTTAAATAAGACTTATTACTGTAGTGTCACAAAACATTCTGTAATAGAAATTGTATTTTATATATCGTTAACACACGAACTCAACGTTGATGTGTGTAAGTGTTTTAAGGTTACAATCATGGTGTTTTACACTTTGCATTTACACTCAAAATGATGATACAACTTCTGCATCTTATATAATGAAAACACATTACAAGTTCGGATGGCTATCAATAATTAACTATAGTTAACTAGGCGCCAACTGAACTTGAAATAGTTAGCTAGCAAGTCACCTATAGTCGATCGAGCACTAGAGGCTGGTTCCACGAGATTTGCGTAAATTTTAATTGGCAAACAGCTCAAGCTTGCCACGAATAAATGCACATATTTCACTAACTAACATAGGTTTGATGAAATTATACTTTCCTATTGTATGTCAATGTTTCCAAGTCACATTTCCTTCCCACTCTATCTGATATGAACGCTTGCTGACGTGTTAGTGGACAAATGTAACCCATTTTCGTAGGCCATCAAAACAGAGCACACCAACGAACTATAGTCGACTAACCGGCGTTCGCATGGGTAGAGCAACTGCACATGTTCAGTAAGCCAGCAAACTGACTTTGTGAACTTGAGCACAATTGATGTCATTTAATTAATATGAAAATAGGCGTTGCCTATAAGCGAACGCAGACAGCATTTATTGCGTAAATAAATAGGAAGAATTTGTATAGGGTTGAAATGTCCTAAATACGTATGCCCATGTATAGTACATTCGAAGCTAATTTTTAATCATACGTGGAGGGAATTCTGGTAAATCAGGTCCACGATATTCACAACAATGCGTCTGCCCATTGTCAGTGATATTCGCCAGCATTATTGCATCTTTCACCGGGGCCTGCACCATTAAATATTTGCGCCAGTCCAATAATTTTATAAAATTTGTAGGCCTACCGACGTATCGCGGTGCTCCTCGCTATTTGGGGAAATACAAATAAGGCCATAGTAACTATGACGTCATAATGAAATGTCGTCTGCTAGAATTTTTAGATCGCATTTATCCAAACATAAGCTACAAGAAACAGGAATTAATGCATGTCTGCGAGTATATACATGAATGTAAATTCCATCCGGGTGCGAATCGCGTGGTACCCGCCTTAAATTTCCTGCTATCGGCGCTAAACACAGACGACATTGACAACCACGACCTTTTCCACGGCCATGAGCATTACAAATAATACGAGACAGTCAACCAAACATATTGCATTTACAGACGCATAAATAGGATTAAATAAAGCTTGTACCTGGTCTGCATCAGACGATTTTACCGTTTTACATTCTGAAATAAATGTGCGCTATTGCGTGATAACAATATCACACACATTTTGGACATTGAAAATGCGCGGTAGGGTGCCCTAAAATAACTAGGGGAGCATACGCATAATGAAGAACCATATCCCATAATGCAACGGGGGCCCATGAAGAAACCACAAAAGCTATGTCATAAGCCGAAACCGGAAGCAAAAAAACGCTCGCTGAAGGTTTCTCAGTCGCATGATATATGTATTTTAGCCTGGTTCCCTGTCTCATTTTCTGTTGATTTTTTCTCATTACCTGTACGTACATGTTATCTATATACGCTCACTTCATTCGCTATGACGTAACAACAGTCAATGAGGCGGGTTATGACGTCATAAGCACGATGGGTAATGCCGTGTGGGTGGGCTGGGGAGGTTCCTAGCAGTTTATAGATTGAAACCCATAATAAGCAGTTACGATAACTAAGTAACCAGAACCCCGCAATCACGGAACGCTCGAACGCATGCATGATTGCATATACGCGGTAGCTCTACAACCTCCACCCCCAACCCCCTCACCACCCACCGCACCCCAATTCGGCCTATATTATAATTGTCCTAGCTATTCATTTCAAATTCTGCATTGCTAGATGTTTATGTCCTTATAGCTATAGTATTTGTATTCATCACTCATTCTCCGAGGACATGTGTCGTGTCAACGATTCCCGTAGCGCACCGTGTATACGAGTCAGCGATTCCCATAGCGCACCCTGTATACCAGTCAAAGGCGTCATAATCAGGTAGAGAGATGAATGAACAAAGGACTAATGGATTAATCGAGTAGTTTCCTTTGGCAATCTTTAGACCTGATATAACACGCACATAGCACTGGCGGTATAGTGATGATTGTTATTCGCGGGCCACATTGTCACTCTGCTCTGTGAAGTTAACAAAAGTAAGTCTAGTTTCACTCCCCACCAATAGGCATTCGATCTATCAAGCATAATTATCAGACATTCATTGTAATATTTACGAGCACAGGTTCGCGTCCGTCCATATCATCACACCCACACACGCAAGCGCGCACGCACACGCACGCACGCGCACACGCGTAATTAGTATTGCCAATAAATATCGCGAGACTATTTCAATTGCCGTCTACAGAGAGCCCTTAATTGATGGTGGGCGTGGGGGTGGTGGCGTCAAAATCTCAAGCATATGGGCAATGGCTGATATTTGAGGCCATGAATGCTATGTACACTTGTTTCTTACCAGGCTTTGGTATTGTTCCCTGTAGCTTCACTTTTACATTAAGCTCAACTTGTACTAACTGTGTAAAGCGCTGATGCTAAAACGCACGTCAGCATCCTATGATGCTAACACGCACGTCAGCATCCTATGATGCTAAAACGCACGTCAGCATCCTATGATGCTAAAACGCACGTCAGCATCCTATGATGCTAAAACGCACGTCAGCATCCTATGATGCTAAAACGCACGTCAGCATCCTATGATGCTAAAACGAACGTCAGCATCCTATGATGCTAAAACGAACCTCAGCATCCTATGATGCTAAAACGAACGCAGCATCCTATGATGCTAAAACGCACGTCAGCATCCTATGATGCTAAAACGAACGTCAGTATCCTATGATGCTAAAACGAACCTCAGTATCCTATGATGCTAAAACGCACGTCAGCATCCTATGATGCTAAAACGCACGTCAGCATCCTATGATGCTAAAACGCACGTCAGCATCCTATGATGCTAACACGCACGTCAGCATCCTATGATGCTAAAACGCACGTCAGCATCCTATGATGCTAAAACGCACGTCAGCATCCTATGATGCTAAAACGCACGTCAGCATCCTATGATGCTAAAACGAACGTCAGCATCCTATGATGCTAAAACGAACGCAGCATCCTATGATGCTAAAACGCACGTCAGCATCCTATGATGCTAAAACGCATGTCAGCATCCTATGATGCTAAAACGAACGTCAGTATCCTATGATGCTAAAACGCACGTCAGCATCCTATGATGCTAAAACGCACGTCAGCATCCTATGATGCTAAAACGAACGTCAGCATCCTATGATGTTAAAACGCACGTCAACATCCTATGATGCTAAAACGAACGTCAGCATCCTATGATGCTAAAACGAACCTCAGCATCCTATGATGCTAAAACGAACGTCAGCATCCTATGATGCTAAAACGCACGTCAGCATCCTATGATGCTAAAACGAACGTCAGTATCCTATGATGCTAAAACGAACCTCAGTATCCTATGATGCTAAAACGCACGTCAGCATCCTATGATGCTAAAACGCACGTCAGCATCCTATGATGCTAAAACGCACGTCAGCATCCTATGATGCTAACACGCACGTCAGCACCCTATGATGCTAAAACGCACGTCAGCATCCTATGATGCTAAAACGCAAGTCAGCATCCTATGATGCTAAAACGCACGTCAGCATCCTATGATGCTAAAACGAACCTCAGCATCCTATGATGCTAAAACGCACGTCAGCATCCTATGATGCTAAAACGCACGTCAACATCCTATGATGCTAAAACGAACGTCAGTATCCTATGATGCTAAAACGAACCTCAGTATCCTAAGATGCTAAAACGAACGCAGCATCCTATGATGCTAAAACGCACGTCAGCATCCTATGATGCTAAAACGCACGTCAGCATCCTATGATGCTAAAACGCACGTCAGCATCCTATGATGCTAAAACGCACGTCAGCATCCTATGATGCTAAAACGCACGTCAGCATCCTATGATGCTAAAACGAACGTCAGTATCCTATGATACTAAAACGAACCTCAGTATCCTATGATGCTAAAACGCACGTCAGCATCCTATGATGCTAAAACGAACGCAGCATCCTATGATGCTAAAACGAACGTCAGCATCCTATGATGCTAACACGAACGTCAGCATCCTATGATGCTAAAACGAACGTCAGCATCCTATGATGCTAAAACGAACGTCAGCATCCTATGATGCTAAAACGAACGTCAGCATCCTATGCTGTTAAAACGAACGTCAGCATCCTATGCTGTTAAAATGAACGTCAGCATCCTATGCTGTTAAAACGAACGTCAGCATCCTATGCTGTTAAAACGAACGTCAGCATCCTATGCTGTTAAAGCGAATCTCAGCATCCTATGCTGTTAAAACGAACGTCAGCATCCTATGCTGTTTAAAACGAACGTCAGCATCCTATGATGCTAAAACGAACGTCAGCATCCTATGCTGCTAAAACGAACGTCAGCATCCTATGCTGTTAAAACGAACGTCAGCATCCTATGCTGTTAAAACGAACGTCAGCATCCTATGCTGTTAAAGCGAACCTCAGCATCCTATGCTGTTAAAACGAACGTCTGCATCCTATGCTGTTAAAATGAACGTCAGCATCCTATGCTGTTAAAGCGAACCTCAGCTTCCTATGCTGTTAAAACGAACGTCAGCATCCTATGCTGTTAAAACGAACGTCAGCATCCTATGCTGTTAAAGCGAACCTCAGCATCCTATGCTGTTAAAACGAACGTCTGCATCCTATGCTGTTAAAACGAAGGTAAGCATTCTATGCTGTTAAAGCGAACGTCAGCATCCTATGCTGTTAAAACGAACGTCAGCATCCTATGCTGTTAAAACGAAAGTCAGCATCATATGATGCTAAAACGAACGCCAGCATCCTATGATGTTAAAACGCACGCCAGCATCCTATAATGTTAAAACGAACGTCAGCATCCTATGATGCTAAAACGCACGTCAGCATCCCATGATGGTAAAACGAACGTCAGCATCCTATGATGTTAAAACGAACGTCAGCATCATATGATGCTAAAACGAATGTCAGCATCCTACGATGTTAAAACGCACGTCAGCATCCTATGATGTTAAAACGCACGCCAGCATCGTACGATGTTAAAACGCACGCCAGCATCCTATGACGTTAAAACGCAGGCCAGCATTCTATGATGTTAAAACGCACGCCAGCATCCTATGATGTTAAAATGCACGCCAGTACCCCCACGATGTTGAAACGCACGTCAGCATCCTATGATGTTAAAACGCACGCCAGCATCCTATGGTGTTAAGACACACGCCAGTATCCTATGATGTTAAAACGCACGTCAGCATCCTATGATGCTAATACGAACGTCAGCATCCTATGATGCTAAAACGAACGCAGCATCCTATGCTGTTAAAACGAACGTCAGCATCCTATGCTGTTAAAACGAACGTCAGCATCCTATGCTGTTAAAACGAACGTCAGCATCCTATGCTGTTAAAACGAACGTCAGCATCCTATGCTGTTAAAACGAACGTCAGCATCCTATGCTGTTAAAACGAACGTCAGCATCCTATGCTGTTAAAACGAACGTCAGCATCCTATGATGTTAAAACGCACGCCAGCATCCTATGATGTTAAAACGCACACCAGTATCCTACGCTGTTGAAACGCACATCAGCATCCTATGATGTTAAAACGCACGCCAGCATCCTATGGTGTTGAGACACACGCCAGTATCCTATGATGTTAAAACGCACGTCAGCATCCTACGAAGTTAAAACGCACGCCAGTATCCTATGATGTTAAAACGCATGCCAGTATCCTATGGCGTTAAAACGCACGCCAGTATCCTATAGTGTTAAAACGCACGCCAGTATCCTATGTTATTGACGCAATCGGCGCCTTTGTTGTGATTTAAAGATTATAGTGAGAACAATGAATGTACCCACATGATGAGGGAATTTTCTGTGGCTGGATGGAGTGGAAACTTCATTCACCGGCAATATCAGCTTTCCTCAATCTTCTCCACTGTCAGCTTTCTTCAAAGCTTTTACGCTGTCAGCTTTCCTCAAGCTTCCCCACTGTCAACTTTCCTCAAGCTTCCCCACTGCCAACTTTCCTCAAGCTTCTCAAATTTTTACACTCTTTTGTGAGCATTCTAAGATCATGTCAATTCTTTCCATCCTTAGTAATATAAGATCACGTTTTGAGTTCTGATCGCAAAAGATTAACCAGTTGGTGCTATGTAGTCCTGTCCTTATATTTGTTAGAACCGAGTACAGCGAATTCCAATGCATTCTGAGAGAGGTGGTGGGGGTGGTCTCATCTGGCATCTACATGAACATAGCCAAAGATTGACCATCGCTGCTGGGCTACTCTCACAGATGGTGAAACCGTCGTACACGCGTTGTATAGTGCTGACTTTGAGATGGACACACGTGTTACTTTATTATTATTATTATTATTATTATTATTATTATTATTATTATTATTATTATTATTATTATTATTCCAATGATTCATCACCACCTGGTAGCAAGACCATTCGAGTCCATATCTCCATGATTGGTCCGTAGCACATTCATCTTTGCGATCCAGGTATATTATGCTAAAACCCGAGTGATGAGGACATGCAATTCCTTTTCATTTCAGCTTTCTAAACAGATGTATCTGTAATTGTTAGCAGAATGGCTAGTTGGGAGTCTCTTCTTATTCTTCTTTGCTTTTTACCGAAGCGTGTGATGCTTTTCAATACACTGACTGAACCATAAGCAAAGGCTTGAATCACATTGTCGTCACAATCTTTACTTAACAAGTCTTGTCACTCTACCCATAGATTTCAATAACACTACCATAAATGCCATAATAATCCACCCCTTCCGGCGTGCCACATAGCAATGGAACAAGTTAATTTCCAGTATAGATGTGGTGGTGCTACATCTCTTGTTGTCGCACCCTGCATGAATCTCACTTCTGCACACTCTTCACCTTTTCAATAATGCTAAGATATGTAATCTTTGCTACTGAATCCTAAATTCCAAGAAAATCAATTTCAAGGTAGCGATGCTGCTGACTATTCTGAAGCTATGCTCGTAAGTTGACTTCGTGTTGTTGTTGTCAGAGGTAGCGACGACTCCCAGTCAAATTAGTTTTAAAATGTTGAAAAGAATGTATATTTAATCTAATTTCACCAAAGACTAACAATTGATACACTTACTGTTGGGATCTTTCCACCTTCGCGTCGGCCCTCTGTCGTTTGATTGCGACGTTAGCTAACAAGTGAAATATTTTTCTTCTGACTGCAGATACTTGAGTGTGACAGATCCGGTAAGCAATAAAGACTGGCCGTGTATCTCTGATGTACATAGATTTTCCAACACAGAATATAAGAAGAAAAAAAAATTAATGACACGATGAAACGCAGGACATATAATCCTTTCAAAAATCATATTCTCAGTATTTAATGATGAACCCACCTTGTTTACGAGAGACGACAGAGTACGTGTGTTATTATTGTGTGCGTATTTATAAATACAAGCTGCATTTTCACTTTAATAATCTCTCGCAACAGCGTGGAACAACCTTGCCTGGCGATTCTCTCTATTCAATACGATATCGCTCTGAGCCACCAATGAATGCAGCAGACGCTTTGATGTTCAAGCATTCCAGTACAGTGAGCCGTCTGAATGAAATGAACAAACATAATGGAATTATGCGACTGAGAAACCTTCGTCTATTCAAGAGCCATTCCGTGATATGTCGCCATCTTACTGCTGTTCTTAAATGGAAAGATTCAATTCGGGGACAATACATCTATTATATCAGTCAGATGATGGATGACATGGTCTCATGGTTATTATCTTATAGATTTCACTCGAGGGACAATGAATTATACTAAATAATCAATAGTGATTGTTCCCTCAAAATGTCTGTTGATGTAAAGCGTCCGTGCCTGGAGAGAGATGGTTTCCTCATGAAATTCTAAATCAGATTACTGCTTCTATTGAAGCCTGATCATGAATGGACCTGAGGCAACGAAAGACTTTGGCTGAGGACAAAACACACTGGTCAAAAGAACTGATTGCAGTTGGAGGATGTTATTACTACTATAGTTTTAGAATACAGTAATTAACATTAACGCGGACAGTTATCTATATATATATATATATATATATATATATATATATATATATATATATATATATATATATATATATATATATATATATATATATAAACCGATGTTCCTCTTGTGAATGGCATTGTTATGGAAGATGTTGCTACCAAAGGGCAGATGTTTTAGCAACACCGCCTTTCACAAACACAGCAGCTATCCATCCACTCGCGTCAAGCAATAGTGAAGCTGTGCTATGACAAATATGAAATGGTTAAACCTGGTACAATCACATTCATCTAACAGAACTAATCAACCTTTGATGGCTGTTTATTCGTGACAGAAAGAGGTTTCATGAATAAAATTCAATATGACCGCTATATGTCAATCGCGTGATAAGCTATCACATATGAAGACATTCTATTCAATCGCTTGCAATGTCTGCAGAAATCCGGATCAATATTACACATGCTATTGACCTTTGAAAACAATGACCTATAGGGTATAAATGGGCATAAACACCGCAATCTAAATATAAATAATGATAGGATATGTAGTCCAGTCAGTTATGATCGAAAACAGTATATCAAGTTTGATCGAAATCTTGCATCCAATATTCATTGCTAACATCATAGATGATGAGCCGAGCCAATGTCAAGGACAACATGGCTAATAATGTGTGGACGTGTATTTTTAGGTCACCTTCAGGACCAGAATTTGGACGTGCTCACACATTGGTAAAAAACCTAATGGTCAATTTCTTTTCAACCAATTATATAATACAACGGATTTCTTATAGCCATTATTCAACGGCAGTTAAGGCGTAGAAAATGTATAGCTAATTAGAACAAGGTCGATAGAATATCGGTAGCTGCGGGCGAATCGTGAAAAGTAGGTCACACTAAGATCTCACTGACCTACATTTGTTCTATTACATGCCTGAGACATACAATACATGAAAATGTGTCTTTCATTCACATGGTTTAAAAAAATCATTTTATCATTTTAGTCACCATGGCAGTGACCGTTGCCATTTTAGCCAGGTATTTTTGGCACATCTTCGGGAGGGTAAGGCAAACTTTGGTCAACATCTGGTTATGATCTGGTTTCTGTGTGCTTATTGGCAAAACTACGAAAGCCCAAAAGGCTCATTCGTAATTCAAAATTCAAATTTCGAAATTCAAGATTCAAACTTCTAAATCAAAACTCGACTTCGAAATTCAAAATCCGACTTCGAAATTCAAAACTCGGCTTCGAAATTCAGAACTCGACTTCGAAATTCGAATCTTAAATCAACCAATTACGAACCGTCTTACAGGTATGTAAATTTATGCTAGCCAATCAGATTTCTATGTTATTCAGAGATAAACCGCGATTTTTGTGGAAATGTGTATGTGGATTATATTCTTGCTCGTTTTGATCGAGAGAAGTGGCGGCTACAATGACGGTGTTGGTGGGCTGCTGCTACTTCTGGCGGTAGTGGTTGTGGTGGTCGTGGTGGAGGTTGTCGTGCTGCTGCTGCTATTGGTTCTGGTAGCGACGATGATGGTGTTGATGATGATGTACGGACGAGTGGGTTGGGTGGGTGTGCGTGTGAGCGCCTTGTGCTGATTTGTCTGGCTAATCGGCTATAATTGTCGGACTACTGGGTTGGCGATCTAGTGGATAAAATCGTCGGGCTATTGGGTTGTCGGAGTATTTGAGCGTCCCCCGAGTTTTAGAGCAAGGGCCGACGGTATTAATTAGTGTTATTATGTCTAGATTCGATCCACGGACGCATACATTCGTACGCATTAAGTTTCTTCTTAATAAACAGGCCAGGATGCTATTTTTTTACCCGGGACACAATGCCTCAGCAATAGATGCAGCCTTGCTCATGTGTGGCCTATATCCTGGCATTAACTACCTACGAAGTAAGTACATAGGCATATAGGTCAACACATATCAGCAACAGGAATAGCCCGGTTACCGAGTTGTTCAAGCGATAAAGTTGCACCCACGAAGATCACACATGTAGCTCCATTTCTTTGCGAAACAAACAGCAATCTGTATCGGCGCCATGATTGTTTCAAGCGTACATAGGTTTAGCAGAAACGTAAACTAGTATAAACGTACCCTAGCGTGACCGAGAAATCCGATTGGCTAGCATAAATGTGCATAAATGTAAAATGGCTCTTGATTGACTGGTCTAAGATTTGAATTTCGAAGTCGAGTTTTGAATTTCGAAGTCGAATTTTGAATTTCGAAGTCGAGTTTTGAATTTAGAAGTTTGAATTTTGAATTTTGAATT